>NW_024102708.1:0-124028 GCF_013122585.1 Styela clava
AAGGTGAAATTCTTCTAGAATAGAAGTTCTCAACTAGTCTCTTCTAGTTCACATTTTACAAATTTTAAAATTAAAATTTACCCACCTATCTTTGTATACTGTCTATTTCATGACCGATGTCATAACAAATCCAAAATTTCAGACCATACCATTCTCACAAGATGGCAATTTAACAAAGCGAATAATTTGAACCAGGGATGGCCAATACCTAATAATTCACTATTTCGAATATGAAATATCGGATATATTCAAAAATAAAATCAACAGCTTTTCTTAGTGTATGAAGGAATTTGTATACAACGAAAAATTGAATTAACATGACGTATAGCTTTGACCAAGCATACCCAAATAGAAAATTTTCCTTGGTGGCTTTGGTAACTGCATATAGAATGGTTTTTATTCAGAGTGAGAAATTGAATGCATGGGAAGGATACTGGAAAATTTCGGCAAAGGAAATCTCGCCGCATAGGAAAATCCGCCGCAAGAGCATTTTGCTGTAAAACGTGTATTCGTGACAAAAACAATTAAGTTCTTTGAAGTACCTTTTTATTTAAAAGAGATTCGTTAGTCAGGAGCATACTCTAACCCTATAAACATAACTGTTTTTATCACAAATACTTGTTTTACAGCAAAATGCTTTTGCGGCAATTTTTCATGCAACAAATTTTCCTATGTGGCAAAATTTCTTGCGCCGAGATTTCCTACGACGAAATTTCCTGCTGTGAATTTTCCAAACACACATGAAAAAAAAGCACTTTGAATCATTGAATGGTCAATGAATATTTTCCGGGCATGGGAATCTGAATTAGTAGCATGTTTGAATACACCACATAAGTTTTTTAATTTCAGTTGAGAAACAAGTCACCATGCACCATCATAGAATTGAAAAATACTGAATTTACTTTTTTCAACAGCTTTAAATGTTTCAGGTCTTCGTTAACAAATTTAACAACGCTTTCTTTGATAGCGACATAGTCTGCTTTGGAATTGTACACATTAAAGGACAAACGTAGAAATGTTGTTTCATTGCAATAATTGAAACATGCCTGCATCCCATATTTTGTATAAAAATCTTTCGTCAAATCCCAAATTTCTTCAAGTCTGAAACATGATTAATGTATGCTCCAATGATGGCTGTGGAATCACAAATGGGCTATTTTACTGTGAATATTATAGTATGTTCAGCTATGAGCCTTTATCTAATAGTGAAAAAGCACTATTTGAATTGCATTGTTGTGATTCACAATTCCTAACACATGCCACATCAGACAATAATTATCCGACAATAATTCAGTTGCGAAATTATCCATTCCCCAACAAACCAACCCAAATTTAATCCTGAGTTCTCATTTTCGATAAAACTTCAAGTAACGTATCTTTGACTCTAACATAGTCAGTCTCTGTGTTGTAAATATTTGCAGAAACACGAATTGACTGAAATCCGTTAAAACTTGCCAGCATGATCACAATTCCGTTTTCTTTGTACAGTTTAACAAGCAACTGTGCAACTGCTTTGCGAGCGCTTATTGCATCTGTTGGAATGCTGAATTATGTAAAAGTTTTTAAATCCAAGTGCACTGGCTTGGTATTTGAAGCAGTAGACTTGGTTATTTTGGTATCGCCCATGACCACCATCTCACCCGAGTGTAATAATTGCAATAAGTGCAATTTATTTAAAATAAAGTACCTTCTTACACAGCAGTGGATATTCGTACAGTGATACCTCGGTAGTCGACTCGATACTAAACAATTCTGTAGTCGAACAATTCTAGTAAAATATACTGGGTGGCCAAGATCAAATCTACCAAATAATTTTATTTTTATTCAGCCCCACGTCCCCTCAGAAAACTGTCGACATCCCACCGTTTGAGAACTATCTATATTCAACGCAACCACATTGGTACAAAAAAACAATGTACAATACATACTTTGCAGGTTTTTTCAAAGGCAATCTGATAGTTGTCATGCAAGGAGCCCTCATGGAATCCGGAATGTCTAACTCTTCTGTGCCAAGGGCTTCACAGAGAATTTTAGCAGCAAATTTGGTGAGTTCTCTGCCATGAGCTTGAATGGCTTCCTGGAAAACAAGGATAAAATTTAAGAAGCATTAAAGATTGTGGTAGCCTAGTTTTTCCTGAGTTTCCTTTCCCTGTTGAACTGTGTGCTCACTATTTTTTTTTTGCCATTCGTGTATAATTGATTTTCAGTGGCTTGGAAAAAATAAACTGCAGTGCAATGTTTCTCAAGCAGACAAAGAGAATTAAAGAATTATATTGTTTTAGAGGTGAGAATTTTACTTCGTACTATTTGCTAATATTTAGAAGCATTGTAATACTTTTCTCTCCTATGACGATCTCTCTCCTATCGTGATCGTTGTGACAAAAACGAGAAAACTGGCTTGCTCGATTTCGGGTGATCGTCTGCGCGTTTTGGACGACCATCCTCATACTTTGGTGGGTCTTATTACGCACCTGTGACGTCCAAATGACGTAATTTTTCAGTGACGTAGTCAGGTGGGGGTTAGGATTGACATATGCAAAAATTGTTGAGCCAGGCCAACTAGATGTGGTACTAAACTATACCAGACCCACCCAGGGATTAATAAATTGAGTAGTCAATGCCGAACCAGAAATACTTTGGCCCTCCCAAAATATAACCTCACCAAACACCTACTAGCGTCTGTATTTAAATGTTTTATAAAAAAGAAACAATATTAGAAAGAATAGTAGCTTTTGCAGGGCCTTCGAAGCAAAGAAGTAAATAAGTATTATATAAAAACTAGCGCACTTCTGAGCTGGATATGCAATTTTAATTTAAGATAAAAGTTCTCACCAAGCCACCAATCTCTTTATAAAACTTAAGAGCGTGGGGAATGCAGAAGTAACTTGAAATGTCCCGGGTTCCAAGATTGTTAAACTGGTCGTCCAATGAGTGTTTGTATCCATGTGACGTCACTAGAGGGCGTAGCTGGCCGTGGAAGTCATCAGAAAACCAAATAAATCCACATGAACGGGGCACGTAACACCATTTATGAAAGTTTGCTAGAAAAGATAAAAATATTTTTGAGCAATCAATTAATTAGCCTTTATCCTCACATATAAGCAGAGTTCAAAACTCAAAACTAAAGTTGCAAAACTAAGGGGTCGGCTTATATGCGCATAACTCTAACTGCATTGAAGAGTTTCAAAGTAAGATGAATTTGAAGGATGAATGATTTAGAGACGCTTCTTACCATTATTAATAAAAGTAAAACATTACAATAATGGTTATCATTTTTATTAATTCTCTTCTGCAACCGGCAACTGTACAGCATGTTACAATTTGTAGGGTCGGCTGATATGCAAATTTTCATAAATTCATCCTTTCAGGAACGTTTTTATACAAGGATATACGGTTGTTTTTCGATCTCATAACTACTGGGAAAACGAAATTTCATGACAAAAGCAGACCATTATAGCACATATAACTTGAAATAATGTTTCGATTATCGGAGTTCCTACAAACATCTTTTCAATTCAAAATTTCATTTGATCTAAATCTTTCGATGTCAGAATCCTAACGAATGACAAAATATTGAAATATTATTTCAAGCAAATGAATAATTACCTGAATAAAAGTCAGCTCCAATTTTGGCAACATTGAGTTTTATTTGACCAGGTGCATGAGCACCATCTATCAATGTTAGGACGCCTCGTTCACGACATAACTTGGTCAGTTTTTCAACAGGAAATATTATAGCTGACGGACTTGTTATGTGGTCTGAAATATTAAAATAGATAAATGGTATATACAATATACCAGGGCCTTTTTTGGAATTTGTCAAGTCTCACGTCTCACCTCAAAAATAACTAGCTAAGAATAAGCTACCAATAACAGATAGTAAGGCGAGAGTAATGTAGCAGATAATAAGAATAACAAAAGGCACAACAGCTCTCAGAAATTTCTAAACAATAAAGAAAAAAGAAATGTAAGTATTCAAAATAAGCCCGGCAAGATCAAATCTGACAAATATTTTTATTTTGCTTCACGACCCCTCAAAAAATTGTCTACGCTCTACCGTTTAAGAACTACTGGTATATACGAACATACAGTGACTTCGGGCTGATTAGTTCTGATATTTCAATGTTTCAAATTAACACTTTACATGCAGGTAATTTTTGAAAAATCTATCATATTTGCTAAGCGGATTTTATGTACTCAATCCATTCAAATAAATGTAGTCATAACAACAAACCAACGCACCTCCGATGCCCACTGATGGCTTGTTGGAAAGTACACATTAAGCACTCAAAAGTGCAAGTCAAATAAGACTTGAATGAGTAGTGGTTGGGAAAATGAAATAAGCCTTTTTTGTGATAATATCGACAATGAACATGCTGTAAACTCACCCAGAACTGCAAGTTTGATCTTGGGATTTTCATCCAATGCTTTGCGGAAAACATCTACCAAGTCATCCTCAGATTTTATGGGAAGTGGGATTTCAGCAGTGACAACTTTAACACCTGTTTGGAAAGAAATTTAAGAATTCGAGATAAGCATACGAGCTATAACATTAAATTGAAAAGTCGATGAAAAGTCCCGACATAGGCAACAAAATTGTGTGCAAGATATACAATATTCGTGCCACTTTGGTATGTGGTTTCAACGTTATAAAACCACTTTGGTTCGTAATCCCACTTGCTTAACATGATCGAAATTGGGCGCCCCCGAAGTATGTGCACCAAGATGGCGCACAACCTGAACCCTAACCTGGTACACATACTATGTTCAGGTTGTGCACCATCTTGATGCACATTTTTCTGGAGTTCCCAAAATTGCATAAAAACATCCTCATGGATTTCAGTTCCTATCACAGAGATCACATAACCGCTAAGACCGTATACCAAATGCCGATATTCTAATAAACACTTATAATCAGATTCTTTGACTGTGGTATTCAAATATACAGGGTGTCCATAAAGTCCCTTTTACAAGTCTCAATTTTGTTATCAAGTAACAAAAGTTATGAAGTTCTCAATATATCTTAACCAGGTTTGTTGTTTTTTATTCAGCAATTGTTCAAGTATTTTTACTTCATTTAATACATCTTTGAGGGCCAAAACAAAATAGCATCAGTAAATTCCCTTTATAATTTGTGGACACCCTATTATTTTACAGTTCGATTTCGACATTCTTGTCACACATAGTGCGCAATAACAGTAGGCTACTTCTTCTTACCTTTGATAAAGTCCTCTTGTTCGTCAGCGATATTCTTAACTGCATTGTAAGTGTGAGTATGGATCAATATCTGATCTCCAGGCTCAAATTTCAAGCATTTCACCACAGTGTTGATGCCTGAGAAATAATATTAAATTAAAATAGTTGTCTAACACTCAGCTAAAGGTAAGACAGTTGGTGCAAATTTTGCTCTGAACCTACTAAATTTAATTCTAATCTCAACAATGTCGTTGAGTTATTCTTAGCTGAAACATCAAAATTTGGTTAAGATAAGATAGGATTTACATATTTATCCCTGGGGAGAGGAAAGTTGGTGAGACGGCTTAACCATATGGCGAACCATGGCCTCTCGTCCGGTTATCTGTCCATGTCGGGTATGGGATTAGTTAGTTATTTTTGTTTTCGGAAGCATGGACTTGATGGTGGAGTAAGCCGTTTAAGTTGCGATAAAATCGGCCTAATATTTGACATTTGCAAACTTCAAACCTGTAGTCACATTGTCAACAAGCACCAAGTTCGATTTTTTAACTCCAAGAAATTCCGCAGCAGCTGTGAGAGAAGCATCGTAGTATTTTTCCAGGTTGAATCGGAACCAGAGGTCGGGCTGCGCTTCTTGCTCATATATGAACCTGAAATAAGTTGATAGTGTCATAGGATGGTCCAAAAAAAACAGAACCCAAGTCATCTGGGAAATATTCTAGAGCAGGGGTTCTCAAATGATGAGGCGCGCCCCACAAGGGGGCCATGGATAATATTTTGAGGGAGTGCTAATTAAAAATTAAAATATTTGTTAGATTTGATATTGCCCCCTTTTATTTAGATATTTACATTCTTTTACTCTTTGGTTAGAGATTGTGATTCCATCCACGTATTTTCAACATGTTTTTCGAATAAAACATACTTTCGCCTTACTATCTGTTATATGTAGCTTATTGTCAGCTAGTTATTTTCGAGGTGGGGCACAAGACTTGACAAGTCATTAAAAGGGGGCGAGGATTAAAAAATTAAAAAGAGAACAACTGTTCTAGAGAGAACATAAATTTCAAACAGTCCTAGATTACTAAAACTTTTGGATACAATCATACACAAACAGAAATCAGATGTTAAATAAATATCCTTCAAAATTTATAAGTTCTCTTTTTTGAGTCACCCTGTCAGAGAGAATTGTACTTATACAATGGTTTACTTAAATTATTTGCTTGGTGCAGGGGTGGGCAATTACTTTTCTGAGTGAGCCAGCTACAGATAACAGACTTGGTTACCGGGCCAGAGGCTTAATATGAAAAACTATGAATAAAAACAGTTTATTTACAATTACTTGTCTGTCAGCTAGTCTACTGTTTGTATAATAATAATAATAAGCAGAATGTAACAATCAGCGTCATTATGATGTTATTCTCATCTAGATTTTTAACAGAATTTATATCCATAAAACTATAGTTGTAATTTCAGCAGCCCACAGTGGACCTGGATGAAACACTTCGATGGGCCAGATCTGGCCTGCAGGCGTGATTTGCCCACCGTTGGCTTGGTGGATAGGAGCTTACAGGGTTAAGATGATTCATCAGGAGCTCACAGGGTTAAGATGACTTATCAGGTTCGGATGCCATGGTGGTAAACTACAGATTACTGTTATGCTAGTTAGTGGTTCAAAATACCAGGCAATTGAAATGATAAACTACTTGTTACCTATCTCCTAATACCTGTCCTGGCATCTTAATAATACTCTGCACAATTAGGCTTTATGGCAGGGGTGGGCAAAATTTTTTAGTATAAGAGCCGCATGTAGCAAGTCAGAAATATGTGAAAGCGCATAATTTTTGAAATTAATAATATTAGAATGTAAGATTAGTCGTTTGACCGATTTAAATTAAATTCCAGGCTACGATTTTCATACTAAAACAGAATTTGTCTTAATCATAGTAGAAAACTTCGTTCAACCGCATAATGATTTAAAAACTGTTGCGCTACAGTTTCTCATAGTTAAATTTGGATAATATATAATTATTGCTAGCGAGAAGTGCCGCATAACAACCCTGGCGAGTCACATGCGGCTCGTGAGTAGCTGTTTGCCCGTTGGTTTATGGGCTTTTCTCTCTCCCCAGTAAAAATATGAAAATCCTGTACATTATTAATATACATTTAACTGAGTTACAATTGAGTGGCAAGGCTTTTCATATAGATTTGAAATTTTATTCTACAAGGATATCAATAAATAATAATAAATAAAACTACTGTCTTTGAGTATGCAAACTTATTTCAGTCAATATCATGTATTTCCGCATAAATGAGAGTTTTAATCATATTATAGTTTTAATCAGGGGCGGACACCCGGGGGGGCGAGGGGGGGCGGTCGCCCCCCCAATAATTTCGCAAAAAAATTTAATACATGTTGTTTCCGCCCTACAAAATTATCATTTCCGAAAAGTGCGATAGTCAAGCGCCATTAAACGGTTAATAGTTACCGATATTATAACTGTTTTCTTACAATAATGCGCCTTCGGAGCACCTCACATTTTTGGAAACATGCGCGCCCGCACGGGTAATACTCCGTCTTCAAACGCACCGCCGATCACGCGCCACGGTTTTGCACAACTAACTCATTTTTGTACAATTTAATATGATTTTCTCATTGTCAAAATCTTTCAATAGTGTTATTGTTGGCACTTGCGAAAGAAATGAAAGAGGCAAACTGTGTTTCATTACAACAATTAATTATTATCGCTAAAAAATTAACTAGATCTAAAGTTGTTTTAAACAATTTTCACCGCGGGACGTATCTTTTTACGTTATGGATTTCGTGCAAGGCCCAGCATAATTTGCGGGCAAAGATCAAAGCATTTACTTTGTCGAAAAGTTGAAAAGCGGAAATATAAAATACTAAAAATAAAACTGTAAACAATATAAGTTTTGAGGCCCGCGACAGTCTAAAAACGCTTTTCTAGGCATCGAAAATCGCAAAATTTCGTGTGCCAACGGCACAAATTATGTTTGCTTGACCTTTAGAAATATTTCGTTACTAAAATCGAAACACGGTCAATTGTGAGCGGGATTTGCCTTTTTATCCATTACTTTAAAATTGACGTCGAAAATTTTCGTGTTAACATTAAACAAAGCTGAGAACGCGACTTTTCCACGGTTTGTGATGATATATAAGATAATTAAAGTATATTCGATCACTTTTTGTATCTATTTATGTATTTTTATTGTACTGAAATAACTTTTACTACGTGAGAATTGACAGAAAATTTACGGATTTTTCGAAAGGTTTTTTCCGTCGTGTTTTAGAGTGGCCCTTGTTTTGTCGACTCAGCCGCAGTTTAAATTGAAGACAATTAAATTAATAAATCAAGACATTTTGAATATGCCCGTATCGGTCTTTGATTGATCACTTTGCACAAGTGAAAAATCATTTTTCGTTGATGAAGTCGGCTCTATTAACAAGTGGCGTAATCGCGGCGACTGTTCCGCGTGGATTTCGAGGCGGTGTATTTGTATTTTTGATTTACTAGTGTACCTTATAATTATTTTCATTGTATGAATTAAAATTGTACTATATCGGATTTTATATCAGATATCGAGATTTTTGTAACGACGATAACGAGTTCGGAAGATTGCAAAAATACGTATCAAAATTAAATACATCAGGCAGCTTATCTCATATTTTTATGTCCACATATCGCCGTGGTACTTTAAGTTTAGTAATATTTTTATTTTGACGTAAGAAGTCGCAACCGCGAGTTAGGTTGCACACAATTTAATATATAAGGACATTTTAGAATCTCGTGGCTGTCATGGATCGACAGAAAAATCATTATACGTTCAAATAGGCGGCTCTTTTATTGAGCGCGTAATCGCGGTGCTTGTTGCAGACGGCAGTGGGAAGTTCCGACTTCGACCCCGCCTTTTTTTTTAAATCCTGACTGCGCGCCTGAACTTGTGCCTGTTTATTTTCGTATTAAATTATAAATAAAAACCCTGCAAAGTCATTGCGTGAATCCTGAATGTTATTTCGAGTTCAAATGATGATTTAATAAATCGGCAATAATGGCAATTCTACTAGTCAAATGATAATTCCTTGGTAAAATTTAGGAAAAAAATTCGCACAATAGCTTGTTACTTTGTTTTGCATTTCTAATTTCACGAAACGACGTTAGTGCGCTTTATGCAGAACTAGGAATTGAAACAATAACCTAATACGACTCCTCAAATTTGTTATTTTCTGTATGTTAGCAAGAGCCGTGGGCTAATTCTCGCGGAATTCAAGAAATTGGTTCAGTGACGCGCAAGTTTCGTGTCCGAGCAAAGCAGCCTAGGTAATCGATATATGAGTAGCAAACTGACATGCTAATACTTAGAGAATGACATCGACAGGTTATTGTTACGTGACGATACACGGCGCGGTGTTTTTCGGTAGGCGATCCAAGTTCGCCCCCCCAAAATTATGGAAAGTGTCCGCCCCTGGTTTTAATCACATATTAGGGCCCGTTGCTTGATAACCAGTATTACTAATTTTGTGTTGACCATCATCCTGAAATGCCTTTTTTACATTGTGTATGCACAGTGTATTTTTAGCATTATGAAAAAGTGAACACTAATAACTGATAAATCCCAATATTCAAAAATGAGAACTTACTTGACTTTCTGTTCCACCACTCTCTTAGGAGTTGGCCCATACGATCCATGGTTTACAAAAGCACATGATTTATCCAAGAGAAACTCATCCTTCATTTCATCTCCAAACTTTACGTCTTTCAAATCCATATTTCCAATGCGATACCAAAAGATAGATTAGAAAATTTCGATATTACTTTGATCTAAATAAGTAATAAATTGCTATAATATCACATCACAACAGAGAGAGAAATTTTGAATACACTGATAAAGTATTTTCTGCATGGTTCAAATATAAAATATATTATGTTTTATTTTTTTTACACAAGATTTGACCCCAGGAAGTAATGACCCAGAAACTATTCAAGCATCATTGATTCCCAAAGGTGAAATAGCTTTCAATTCAGGTTTAATCAAAACAATATTGCCCTCACGAGAAATTAGATTAGAGATAGAAGAGTAGCAGACAGCCACTGACACTTGTTACTCACATTATGATTTTTAAGTGTTTGTTTTCCATATAAGCTCCAATAAAAACGGACAGTGAAATTGCTTCTCTGTTGGTTAGTTAGCAACAATATGCACTAATAATTTTATGTGCGTAAAAAAAGATTCCAAGAAGCAAGAAAAAATAAAATAATAGCCGCCCAATAAGACAGCCCCCCCTAAAATCAGGTCAAAAAATTGGGTCGAGAGAAGCGACTTAATAACCAGGAAATACTGTTTATTGGTATAATCTTGGATAACCATCTTGACTGAAAAACAAACTAAAACTTGCTGCTAAAATAAGTTGACTATTGCACAAAACAAAAACAAAAAAAATTAATCACAAATAACTTGTGCACAGGAATCACAAAAAAACTGCAAGTCTAAGTTCCTAGTAAAAAACCTAGAGAAGTTTTAGGTTTCTAAATAAAGTATTCAATATGGCCAAGAATTCGATGCAGTATAAAAAGAGCATGTTGGTTGTCCCGAATTGGCTTCCTACGTAACAAAAGTAAACTAGACCTCAAGACTGAGGTTTTATAGAATTGCTTTAATATGATCTTCATGTTAGTCCAGAAAAAGAGGGCTTAATCATATGATAGTAAGTGAGTCTATAGTCTCGTCACCGGGTCGAGAATTACTAAACAGTCCGATGCAAAAAATAGGGGGTAACAAAGAGGTGTCGGCCCATTGATTTGGATTCTAACACAAGCCTTTATTACCTAGACTTGCATACACATATTGTGAAAAATAGAAAAATGAGTATGAGGAACCACTTTCTAATATCAATCTCAAGTAGTTTGGATTATTTTTGTGTTGTAGAGGCAAAGAAAATCCAATCAATTCATCCTTTCATCGGCGAGGAATTCGTGCAATCTTTTCCCATCATTGCAGAATATTTCTACTCTCAAAGACTTTATCCCGTTGGCTTTTTAGTTGTCGCTTCCACTCTACTTGTGCGTTTGTTAGTCGATTCATCATCATAGAACTTGTAGAACTATGCTGCCTCCGATGGCTGCGGAAGCGCATATTTTCGGCAGTTTCAGATGAAGTCGAGGGTCGATCTTCACTGACTAAATTCTGAGTTTCAACTCCTTGTTCTCGATTCCGCTTTTTACCGATAAAATCAACTAATCCAACAATTGCCAAATATGAGAATAATATTCCAATTAAAATCAGATACATCAGGACAACAACCTCCATAGTCTTAGTGCTTCGTACTTCATATTTACACTGACACAAGAGGCAGTATTGTTCCAACATTACGCCAGATATATTTGCCCAATTCAATTCCGGAACGACAACATCTAAACAGTTACATTTTTCTTGAACTGCATCTTTTGTATAAACCTTTCTCGGAATATTGAGAGCAATAAGTTGTTTGCAAGTGCAGCGACACCGAATGTCATTGAATTTTGCTTCTGCCGATATCTCACATAAAAGGTTACAAATAGTGAGTAAAAATAAAGTTAGTAACGACCCCTTAATAGTAGGCAACATGATTATTTGTCCGTTTAATACTATATCTAAAATATTCTGAGAAGATGAAAACATTGTCAAGCAATGATACTAAATAAAGAATCAAGAATCCGGTATTCATTTTCACCAAGTAAAAATGTGTCTATGTGCCTAATTAGGTAACAAACAAATCAAAATTATATACAAAGAGGTATGGCATTACTGAATTACAACACCATTTGCAAATTTATATGCAAACATTTAAAAATGGGCTCGGATTAGTTTTTATTAATTTTTAGACGCAGAAGCTTTAGAAATAGGATGAGATTTACATGTTATACCCGGAGATACAATCAATTTTATTTTGGTCACTCTGAAAGAAACAAAACAACAACAAACAGACAAACAAAATGCAGAGGACCTGGGCATAACTTAATAGAAAAGTTAAAAAACGTACGAGTGCGTGCCCGTCCACCAAAAACAGTCAAAAGAAGACAATAAAATCAAGACACGATGTAAAATCGAGCGATATCTTTTAAATTAATTTTAAAATGTGAGACACTGATCAAAAGAAGATCATGGCAATAGACTTTATACAAACTAGAATTAAGAAAATAACCATAAAAAATTGTGGCTGCGGTTCCTATGCGTGATTACAGAAAAAATTGATTGATCAGTGAAATTTTTTCACAAAACAAAAGTAAATCATGAGAAAATGAACTAGGCTATGTACGGTATGTGAGAAAGTGGCATGCATAGACTTGCTACAACAGACAGAATCGTTAAAGCAGACTTGTACAATTACAACCGTCTGCACTCCCGAAGGTAACAGGCATTCAACTTCTTATTTACAAAAATGTACCGGTAATGATTTAGAGCTTGCATTCTTGTGCGGCTGTTTCTGAGAATGATACCGGTAGCCTACATAAAATAATAACCTCCAGTCGAACGCTACCGGTACCGGTACCAGTGCCGGGTACCGTACGGTACCGGTATGCTGTGAAATGTAACTGAACTGTACCGGTAACTGTTCTCCATTCTGCACCCGATTCATTCTGGTAATTATGAATCAGTATCTCTTTGTTTCGCAGTGTCAGCCTCCTAAGAGCCTTGTTTAAAATAAAAAAGGACAAAGCCCGTGTATAAAAAAAAACAGGCTATTCCAAATATCTTCTCAAAGCCCCGTTTGATCCCAAACTGTATTCGCGCAAAAGTACCTCAATTCGCGCAAATCTTCCAAAATATTTCGATCGGCTGCTGGCGCCTCGAGAAGAAAGTGGTTGATAATGTGGTTAACTGGGGAAGAAGCCGTCTATATTGTTTTATTGCAAATTTATAATAATTGTTATCATAAACAAAAATACCTGAAACATTCACCCACTTGTGAAAACTTTTAAAAGGTCAGTTCACCATGAACGATTTGTGGGAATAATACCGTTAGTGGCGATAGAGATACATTCTTTGTTTCCTCAAGTTACCAAATTTATGCCTGATGTCCTACATTCAGACCGTCATTTTTCTTATTTTATTGCTAAAAATGCATTTTCAATACATTTTTTTGAATAACTGTATTTTAGAGCAAAATATCTTTAGTTATATCATATATCTTGTTTTAAGTTATCAACATAGAAAACGATTTTTTGCAAAAAGTAAATTTAAAATCTGGCATATTGAAAAAGAAAAAAGGGTACCTATTTTTTGAAGAGCAATCAGTCTAGTTTCCTTGTACATCGACTAGTTTGCAAAAATGAATATCACCATCGAGTCGTTGCTTGCGGACGCTAAATATCTTGTTACAAGATTGAAGGTAGAGTATTTCAATGTTTTGACAGTTAATAAAGGCTTGTACATATAATTCAATCCTCTTGAGGCAGACGTCTGAATTTTTTACTGATTCAGGTTTTGATATTTATCCCTGAGAAGGGAAAGTCAATAACTGGCTGACTAATCCCATACCGGACATGGACTGGTAACCGGACGAGAGACTGTGGTTTGCCATATGATTAAGCCATCCTATTGTCTTTCTTCTCCCCCCCGAGATAAAAATGTAAATTCTATCTGTACAGCACACTATCCAAATTCCAAGAATTTCCCTCCATTTGGTTCAATAAAACAATCACTCTACTTGTCTCACAAACGAGGGGCGTCTGGACCACGTCAGATGCATCATATCGCGCCATGCTTGATTCAATAATAATCTTAATTAATCGCGACCGTCACGTGACCAAAATTGCTGTTTTTTGTAAAAACTCTCGAATGCAACGGTAAAAGTTTTTTTCCTTCGGTAAATCGGTTGATTTTTTCCCAAGAAATTCAACGATGACGATATTAGATTGCGCTTTTTTGTAGTATTTTGCGCAACTTCATTTTACTGTATTATCACCGATATTGAGGGACAACAATGTCCAGATGTCTCCCAAAGGAGGGGTGTCTGATCATCTGTAAAATGGGTTTCTCTGAAACGGGACAATGTCACCCGATTTGTATAGTGTGCCGTACTGTATCTGTCTATCCTAGTCCTAAGAAAGCAGAAGTGCGAGTACCTGTAATGTTGAACTATAAATTAACTTACGTCGATCAGTATTATAGTAGACTAATAGTGAAAAATATTGGTATGTCTGTATGTGTATGTATGTATGTATGTTTACTAATATATCAAATTCCTTCTCTGTTGGGAAAATTGTGATGTCATAGTCTTTCGAATCTTTCTAAACCACTAAAAGGCCCTGTGAATGTACTAGTTAAATTAGTGATTTCTAATCTTCTCTCCTGGTCAGACCCAAGTATAATTTTATTAGTTTGAAAGCCACGAGCATCTAAAAATCTTTTGAAAGTTATTGCACCCTGGATTATGAACCAACTAAGTGATATTTCGATCAGCCAGGGTTTATGCGGGCCACACAATTGAAACAAATTTTGGTACTCCTGTAGTATGTGAACCAAGATGGCGGAGCCAAGATGCTTCTGGAGCTCACAAATTTCCAGTGCTTTCTAGCATTCACTATCGAAAGATTATTCTTTTATTTTCATCTATTATCCCAGGATCATGACAGCGCTGCTGAAAGTCTTGCCGAACAGGCTTCAACTCTCAAGAAAGAGATGGAAGCGAGAAACACATATCAAGAAAATTTGATTGAACTGAACAAAGTTGCTGGACACAGACCAAGGTCTACTTTAGTCTTAGGTAAGACAAATTTTTAAAAGAACCAGTGCTAGCTTTGCTCATGTTTTTAATGTGATATTTTTTAGGATTATCTTTGCTTTCCTGTATGATATTTCCGGACATGACGTGATCGTTTTTTTATCTTGTACTGAAATTTCTATTCGAAATTGGTAATTAAGAATTAATTATCTTAAATTAGTGGGTATAAGGAAGTGGTGGAAGTTAATATTAGTTTGGAATAAAAAAAAATGTAAATATTGTAAGAATGTATAAACCAGTGGTTTTTGGTTTGCAACCACCTTTGGTGGTTTACACATACCTCGCGACCCTCTGCCTCACTTTCTGTACTTTCCAATAAAATAAGCGGTAAAGTGAATATTGTGTAATTTAATTTTTCATCAAGCTGCAGCTGTGATGGCTGGCATTGAAACCGCGTAGCCAACTGCGTAATTCGTGGTTTGAGTTTTTGACAAAGCTAATCTCAAGATGTATGATAATCTTCACAAACTACAAGCCTACCCTGCAGTAGACCCCTTGGTATTGAAATCCCGTTCCACAGCATTGCTTCGAAGCCCGTGTGTTCACCGCGTCACGGCGCGGAAATGCAGACGAGTTCGTGTGGCGTCACAATGGTTAACATGCCATATACAACTCACGCAGCTTGCCTCTTTCGGAGGCAAACGAGAGTCAATTCCAGACTTCTTCTCGTTCTATTGGCAATATTTAACCTAGAGCTTTGTACTATTTTCTACTGTTTGGCAAGACCTTCGCGATCCCTTTAAAAACCCGCCCCGTCTCCAGGTTGGAAACCACTGTTTTAAACAAATGTGGATCTCAAATAATACTTCTGATAAAAAAAAAATTATGTTTGCTAAATTCACACTTTTATCTTCAAGGTATTCAGCAAGAAAATAATGCAATTCGGTCCCTACAACATGAGAATGATGAATTGCGACAAAGTTTGACCGACCACCAGAACGCATTGGAACTTATCATGACTAAGTACAGACAGCAGATGATGAAGTTCACTAAGCACCAAAAGTATGTGGATCTTGTCAATGTATTTCATAATCTCAGTGAGAGGAAAGTCTGATTAAATACATTTAATGCAGATAAATACATTTATTTCATTTATACTCAAGTCCATGCCCACAAAAACTAATCCCATACCTGAGGACATGGTTAGCCATATGATCAAGCTGTCTTATTGTCTTTTCCCTTCTCGTGGATGAATATTTCGGCTATTTTCTATCCTAATGTTGAAAAATAATAATGAACTTTCAATTGGCTTAAAATATCAAAATCAATCAACTGTGACTAGAACCACTGGTTATAAACCAGTGGATTTTGAGTTGGGCCACAGAACTGATAAAAATTGCTAGTTTTATTTATATTACAATAGTTAGTTTTGATTTTAGCTACAATCAATGACAATGCTGTTTACTGCTAATAAGTGGTAATTCCAATTTAAATAAAAAACGGTAAAGTGCCCATTTCCACAGAAAGATCTTGATTTTACTTCCAGTTTTCCCCTTTGCAATAAAAAAGTTAATGGGCCACAAGAATTTTTGGGCAATAAAAATGGGCCATGAAAGAAAAAAGATTGAGGACCACTGGTAGACAGCATTTATAATTTTATTTATATCTTCCATTTTCAGCATCCAGATCACTGAAAACGCTTATCAAGCAGAAAAACAATATCAAGAAGAGAATATGGAGCTAATTGATAAGGTAATTTTAATCTTATAGTAGAAAAAATAAGCATCCTAAATAATGAAGATCAGTATATTATATATTTGCCCTGCAGATGTACAAGCAGACACTACGCACTAATATCTAACGATATGTAATGAGCTACTAATATTTGAAGGACGGGACTCTTTCTTACTTGGCAATCTTGTCATTGTTAATGCTGCAGGTTTGACAAGAAATATTCAAGCACACAAATTCGACCACATGGTGGCGCTGAAGATTCAAGTTATTTCAAAACAAAAAAGGTTGCAGTTTTATCTAACAGACATTGTTTATCTTTCTATGTTCCAGATTCACGAGATGGCTGCTGTGATGAGGCATGCTGCGGATGTCGACGATGAGCAATATATCAGAGATTACGAAGAATTATCCCGATTGCAAACAGAAAATGACATTTTAAGAGAAATGCTAATGATATCTAAGAGTTCATTTGGATCAAGACTTATAACCACTGAACAGAAAGATTCTGGAAAGACTGACAAACCAGAGATTGAATCTGAAATGGTGCTCGCTGACGATACTACTAGTGATAAGACAGTTATACATGAGGGGGAATCACCCTAAGACTACTCCCCAGACAGTTATTTTATGTGTTTCTATCGAAACTCAGTACTGAGGAAATATATTTGGTTCATACAAAGTACTCTGCACAAGGCTGTAGGCTGTCCAGGGGTTCTGCAGGTTTGCATTGAAATCCTGTAGTCTATATCAGGGCTACTCAACTGGGGGGCCGCGGCCCGATTTCGGACTTTTCGGGTATTTGATCCGAACGCATAATTCTTCATTTTGGATCATTAGCCCACTTTTGAAGTTTCCTTTTATAAAATCACTTTTATAGATTTAAAAATATATATGAAAAGAACTATAACACCAAAACAAACAATCTTGATTACCTAATAATCATTAGTCGGCCGAGGAATCGTGTGCTTGAGGAAGCCGAAATATGATGTCTGGAAAGTCCGGACCCAAATATTTTTGAAGTTTTGTATGCGACCTCCGGTAAAAATAGTTGAGTATCCCTGGTCTATATTATTATATTTATCTTGTTTTAAATATAATTAAATACACGGATATAATATAATGAGTGTGTTTCATGAGAGACTTTCATTTTCTCTACATTAGAGGTAAGATCAATTCCGGCCCAGGCCCGTGGGTATGGAACCCGACCGATGTCCGACTAATTAACTGGATTTGCAGGCCCGAGCCCGAAGCAAACCCGAAATTTTATATTTTAATCAGGAGATCTCTGAATTGTCATTGCAAGAGTATTGTGTTGATGGGGCAACTTCTGTTTTTTTTGCCGACCACGGTCTTTCGTGGCCAAAACGTCTCTTTTAACAAAAAAGTCAGCGACAATCAGCCAGACCCGGCTCGAATTTCGGGTTCGGGCTTCAGATCTTAGCTCTACTCTACATCAAATTTCTGTTTCACATTTTTTGATTGGCATATTATAATGTATATTCAGTTACACAGGGGTTCTTAATCCTTGGAAATGTTTATTGGGGTTCCTCTCCTCCATAAAGGTTGAAAAATCTTTGCTCTAGACCAGGGGTTCTCAAACTTTTGATGTTACGGAGCCCTTGAAGAGGTTGACTATTCTTCACGGAGCCCCACAAATAAATTTTGAAAACAAAGCAGACAAAAAACACATGTTGATATTTACTGATTAATATTCTTAGTAAGTTAAAAATACCTTACCTAATTTAAATGCTAAAACTTTTTATTCTAAATTGCACGGTTAAATTATATATATTAGGCCTGTAAATTTGACACACATATTAATGAACTCCCTTTTGATATTTTGGAAAAATGAAGAAGTCGCTCATAACATGCGCGATTGCATTTTGCTGCAACCACCGATTGTTTTCGTAGCGATGCGTGTTTTTTAGTTAGACCCTAACATCTATATGTGGGTGTTTATTCTCCCTAATCACACATTTTTCTTGCTTGTTCCGCGAATACGATAATTACGTTTTTGTCTTTGTTCGTAATTGTGAGTTTAGTATGGAAAACAAGTTAATACACTATAAACATCAGCGACGAGATGCTAAAAATAATTAATAAGTAGGTGAATCAGCAACCCAAATTTCTTGATTGAAAAGCGGCATTATAAAATACTAAAACAGAAGAAAACATGATAATTTTTGTTTAGCGGACTCGCGACAGATTAAAAACGCTTTTTTAGACATTGTGAATCACAAACTTTGGTGTTATGTTAGGTTATCAATGGGTGTTGTACCGTAGTTACTGAAATCAATACAATAATTGTGCGCTCGATCGCCTAGATGTACCTTTTTTATCCATTCTGAAACTACCGACGGAGCAAAATGCGACTTTTTTCGATATCTGACGATATACAAGATAATTATAAAGATTATATCAATTAATTTGTTACTGAAAACAAAATAAATTTCCATGCTTCCTTTTTTCGTTTACTTGACTTTATTGTTTCTCCTTTGAGGTCCGCGGATTGGCGTGGTAATTGTGGGTGATAATGATTTTATATTGTCGTAAGTCAACTCATCCGCAGGTTGAATTGAACACAGTGAACCAATAAACAAGGCATTTGAACATGCGCGCATCGGTCAAGGATTCCGCAATTGTGAATTGTATTCATTGAGATGTGAGAACAACTCAAATTTGATGAATCCCAAGATAGCAAAAACACGATTCCAATCTAATTATAGTTGGCAGTTTAGCACTTATTTTAAGTTATTTTAGGTCGGGCCTGAAATGTCAATCATTACCTACGGGTCGGGCTTCTCTATCGTTGACTTTTTTTTTTAAATGAGGCGTTTTGGCCACGGTCTGCAAAAAAACAGAAGTTGCCTTATAAACACGACACATACTGTACTAAACTCTTGCAATGACAATTCAAAGAACTCCTAAATAAGATATGAAAATTTCGGGTTTGCTTCGGTCTCCGGCCTGCAAATCCAGTCGGGCTTGATACCCACGGGCCTGGTTGCTGGAATTTTTGGGTCCGATCTTACTTCTGACTTATCCACTGAAAAAGTTTATTTTAAACGAGTGGCCTACTCGCGAATAATGTTGCCCGGGAATTTCCAATTTCAATTTTGAACCCTCTCCCCTCTCATAAAAAAATCCTGACTGCGCTTCTGCTTCTAGATTCTGTCAAATTTAAATTACCACCTCGTTGCCATATTTCGACTCTACTGTCGTCAAATTTTATTATTGGTGTTTTTGCTCATTAACAGTTACAGAATAACCAAGTCCGTATTTTGATCGAATATCCCGCGGAGCCCCTAGGTTTCTCCTGCGGTGCCCTGGGGCTCCGTACGGAGCACTTTGAGAACCTATGCTCTAGACCATGGGTGTGCAACCTTTTTTATTGGCGGGCCAAATACAAGTAACTGGATGAAGCCGCGGGCCGCACCTTTATTTAATTTAGGCTTTCTGGTAGTTAGTTGCAAGCACAAAAATTGCCTATATTTGCTATTAATCTTACGGCATTATTAGGGGTTCTTGCAGAAATAGTAGATTTAAAACGCATAAACTTCTGAAGAAACTGCTATTTAAATTTTTTGTTACACCGACTTTAAACGAATGCAGTGAGAAACACGTTTTTGTAATATAAATCGTGTATTTTGCTAGCTCGTTTTGCTAACGACTGGTATGGGCTTTGTGACGAAAAAGAATAAATACTCGTTTTGCGGGTACACCATTCGAAATTGTTATTTCTCCGCGGGCCGCAGTTTGCACACCCCTGCTCTAGACAAGAAACACTCAGAACTCACAAACAGTACTATCAAAAAAACAGCAACAACACAAACAAACATGGTTCAAAAGCAAACAAAGGAAACCACATCAGTTAGACCGACAGTTCGGAGATGATATGAATTAAATTACCATAGCATCTAAATCAGCTATAGAAAACTTTTAAAATAAATTAAATTCTTGTGATCTTTATATTTACAGTTATACCTTGTATTGTTTGAAGAAGTTAGACCATGATCTAACGAAAGCTCACAAATATACTTACTATTTCGTTGAAAGAGATCATGTTAATATTATTTTTACTATTCGGTATTCGTTAAGAATATTCGATTCGAAAAAAATATTCGATTTTGCCCACCCCTAATAGCGACGTAATCAAGTGATCGACTGTCATAATGGCGACCGCATTAAAACAGCGACTAACTTGTGTTCACTGAGTCGAATTTCCTGGTTGGGAGGTAACACTATGTTGTGTCACATTAAATGTAAGGTCGTTAGGGTTAGGGTTTGTCACTCGCTGTTTTAATGCGGTCGCCATTATTACAGTCGCTATTTGGACCTACGGAAAAAAGTATTCAGGTATGAATCAATGGGCATTCGGGAATTATCTGCCACTAAAAGTATCGAGACTGACACAAAAATGCCAGTTAATTCAACATATTCAATTTTATAAAAACTTAATGGGAAAATAGAGTTTTAACAAATCTAAAATATTGGCAATGCAAACATCCTATTAGCCTAGTGTTTGGACTTGGCTGCGTTGACATGTCTGATTAAAGAACCCAGGTCATATCCCCCACCCAAGTTCAATCACCACCTCACCCTGAGCGTTTTAAACAAGAATATTTCAAGTCCTTTCGGGCAATATAGAAGTTCCATATTCATCATTGTATGCTTGTTCAGGGCAATGAAAGCCACAAAAATTATCGAAAAGGCCTCCAAAATATTAATTTTAGAAGCCACTGATATCTAACAATATGTATGGAGGGAGCTACTATTTATTTGAAAGGATTAAATTCTTTACGGCTTGGCATTGCCTACCCAATCTTACACACCCTGGGAGCACCTGAGACGTGTAATCTGCGATGCCAGCAGTTAAGTATTATGCTTTGACAGCCTAGGCCATTTTACTTATTTAATGATATGCCCATACAGGAATGGCACAAGTACGATTCTGAATATTAAATTGTCTCATAATTTTAATATTTTCATCGGTTCATTATTTGTGATATTTGATCAAGAATATGATTTACACAATGGCTGCAATGGAATTATTGTTTTGGTCTTTGATGTAGTTTCAATGAAGTTCAGTATCCTATGCAGTACAATCAGTGTTGCAGGAAATGTTAATTGTCTTCCACTCATGCATTTGATCTTCTTACTCTCCATGACTTTAGCTGAGAAAGGCAAAATAATTAATACAAGAAGGAATGGGATAAAACTAGAATTTGTCAATCTGTGCACTATGATAGGGCAGTTTATTCAAACAAGGTATGATTTCATTATATTTCTTATATCTATCCAAGCTCCGCTTTTTCCAAACTAAAAAAATTTTCTTGTCACTGGTAAAATCCCAATATGTCTGATATATATTAGTCATTTACAAATCAGTGGATTTTTGTACAAAGTCTTGTACAGAGGTAAAAGCGTAGAATAAAAAACTTTTATTTCTATATTGTTCAAATCAACATATCATACACATAGTTGTTTTGTCACCACTGTAATAGTGAAATGGCAAAGAAACTACTTGAAATCAAAAAATGGATGGAGGTAGAAAAGTGGCCTTGGACTTAAATTGTCAATAAAAACTGCACAGCACACAGAATGTCTCATTAAAGATTTGGATTTGCATTTTGGAAGCTTTTAAAACCATGTGATACTATCTATGACTTCTATAGTACTTTTTGATGTTCTTTGGGCCGGGCGTTCCAAATTAAACATTTGAATCAAATAGTAAATAATTGGAATTTGAAAAAACGTCATGTAGCCTAAACATGCAACCCTTTGCCTACTTCTGATACCAATGCAAGTTCATTACACAATTCAGTTTCAAATAATGATTATCTTGTTATTTCAGGAATTCAAGACAATTTACTCGTATATGGATGCATGTTGGGGAAAGTGGGTACAGCGATATTTTGCCAGAGTGTAAAATTAATAAAATTATCTCACTGGTATTGAATCATCAAACTTAAATCCTTTTGCCTTCAATGCTTCTATCAGTTTTCTTGTATGGTCTGAATCTGGATATCCATTGCTGAAAAAAAGGCAATTTAAGAAATCTGTTCAAATAATTTGCGATTCGATTTCGAATATTTGGTTCGCTTGGACAGCCCCGTTTACAGGAGACAATAGTGCCAAGAATTGGTAAACATTGCGATACAAAACGAACACTTTTTTGCAAACACAATAATCAGTATTTGTCATTTATCAAGCTAAAGGATGTAAAAACCACCTAAAAACTTACTAAAACCTGCAAAAGTAATTCTTTATCTACATTTGGTGTAAGATTTCAAACTCTTCATAAGGAAACAATGTTTCCGCAAATGTGAATGCTTTCCGAACATTGCTAAGATTTTGGAAGAAAAATCTTAACCTTTGAGAATGCTCATCGATAAGATTCTAAAATTCTGTTTTAAATTATATTCTTTTGTCACAGACATATCGAGCAAGCATGTGGTATTTTCCCTCCCACATCCAGTTAAAAATCTGTTTGAATTCATCAGCCTCCTTTCAAACTCATGTTCACAAAATAACTTACAAATAATCGCAGATTGATTGATTACCAAATTTGATGCATAGGACGGTAATTACTAAACTTTTTGACATATTGGCAGAATTTTTGTAATACTGTTTGGGCTGGTTGCAAAAAACACCCAGCATAAATTATATTGTTAGGCCATAACATTAATAATTAGCTATCAGGCATAGCCAACCTTGACTAATAGAATCCGCATTTGACTTTTAGTTTTCTATGATGCAAAAATTGTTAGCATATATTTGCAATCAATAACTTGAGACTGCTAAGCACATCATTCCACTTTGCTAGTTGCATCAGCTAACCATAACATTGGTCAATTTAGTGACATTAATGAAGTAACAATTGTCACAAAAAATTTCCGGGGTAATTTTATGACGAAACAACATCAAATGCGATTTTTTGATTACTCTCCGAATGCGACAAGGGCCACAGAGAATGAAGCTGCCCTGGGTTTGGACCACCCTGATCTAATATATTTAATAGATAAGAGTCGTGGTCATAATGGTTGAGTGGTTATGTCTGGGATCTTTAGATCAGACCCTGGTAGATTATAAACATTGTCCAAATCAATTCCATATATTGATGTGTTTAGTTTTCTTCTAATCAAAGTTCTCAAAAATTGAAATATTCGAAACAATTTTTAGAAACTTTTTCATGCCCTTTAGGCTTAGAAAATCTCGAAAATTAAATACCAATGTCATTATCGACAACTAAATGTACCAAGGCGAATCCCATTTTATGTTTAGTTCCCACAAATTACGACTTGGCAACCAAAATCTGAACTTTAAATTGTGTTGTAGTTGCAATATGCAGGGATAACAAAATTTTAAAATTAATTTTATTCTTTCGTACCTGCCACCATTTTGTAAAGTGCCATAAATACCCATCAAGCATAAAACACACAAAGTACTTACATCTCTGATCTCCCAGTTTTATTAGTCTTATGAGGAAACTTATCGTTCCACACAATTTTTCCTCTTCTGTCACCAACTTCCTGAATCTTGAAAATCAATCCTGTATAGAATGCTTGTTCGAGTAAGTTGTGACACATAAATCCATTATTAGTATCTGGCAAATATTCAGTGAATTCTTGAGCTTCATATGAAACTCCCTGAAATAACAAAACATTAACTAATTATCTTCCATAACTAATTATCTTCCAATTATCTTCCTGGGGATTTGTTGAAACTGATATAAATATGAGAATATCTATGAAGATTCAGCAAAAGTCAAAAAAATTACCATCAACATACTTGATATTTCCATTTTCAATAAATTACTTCAACTTGATAACTCAGATATATATTGAAAACAGGACTTAGGAGGAGGTCTACTTATCAGCTATGTCATGATTTTACTGCACGATAAATGAACTAAATTCTATGAACATCTGTAATTAAACAAATAACAGTTCAATATTACCCAGGTTTCAACAAGCACGATCTATATATTTAACTGTGTTATGATATTTTTTTTACAATGACAAACCATTCAAAGCTTCGATTTCAATTAGAACTGAATTCCATCAGCATATCCAGTTTAAATTAATTATTACTCATTTATTATTAATTATTACCCATTAACAAAGCATGAACAAGACTCAATCCATATTAGCATTATACAAAATACTGCCTGATTCTCTATATTTCTGTGAGAAGCAATAACTCATGTGAGCGAATGCAAGCATTTAGCAATACTGCTTTCAAGCTTTTTGGCTGTGCAATGGCCTAACGGTCAACGTGTTGGACTGAACTATGCTGACATCACATATTGAACATCTCGGTTCAAATCTCCATGGCAACCAACTCACCCAGGGTGAAATGAGGTGGATAGGAAATGTGGAACCAAAAAATCCTAATCGTTTGAAATAATAATATCTCTTTAAATGTCATGAGATGTCAATGGCTGCTTGTATAGGACCTTGTTCAGAACAGAAAGCATGAATAAGGACAGCATGAAAAAGTGATAGACAGTACTATTACTAGGGATGTCTTTGTTATTTAATCAAAATAGCCATATTTGAAGAATTTATGAAACCAAAAAATATGACTGAAAACAGTTTATTTTCCATCGAAAGTTTTGTTCACATGTTCTATCAGGTCAATTTTGACATTCTAATGATTTTACTTCTCAATTTCGAAATAAGATATATATTTGTAACCAGTGGCACAGTCAGGGGTTTTTGGTGTCCCCCCCTTTTGAATTTATTTGAAAACTGAAAAAATCGCCGATAACGCGTACCAATGCCTTCTGCTGAAATGGCGGATTGTTTTCATCGGCGTGGCGTGTTATTTAGGCCGTAAACGCCTTTACATTGGTGTTTATTCCCTCTAAATCACAAATTTGGGCCACGGTAACGATGATAAATATTTTATTTTTGTACTTTATTTTTACACGGAATTGTGAATTCGGTGAGAGTTATTATACGTTCATCGACGGCGAGATTCTAAGACAAATTAAGGAGTAACTCCGTGATCTGGATTTTTTGATTGAAAAGCGGCAATATAAAATACTGAAAATAAAACGGTAAACAATATAAGTTTCGTCGAGTCCCGCAACAGTCTAAAAACGCTTTTCTAGGCATTGAAAATCGCAAAATTTTGTGCTTAGTCGTGGTTTAGAAACACATCGTCACTAAAATTGCAGCACGGTCAATTGTGGGTGGAATTTACGTTTTTATCGATTACTTCGAAATTGTCGTCGAAAATGTATGTGTTAACATTATACAAGGTTGGAAACGCGTCTTTTCCCCGGTTTGTGATGTTATATAAGATAAATAATCTAAAGTACATTTAAACAATTTTTATTGTGCTGAAATAAAACTTTGTGAGATTTTACAGCAAATTTACAGATTTTTCGGAACGTTTTATCTTTAAAAATAATCGGTGTCGCAGCATTGCGATTGAGCGGGGTCAGTGTTACAGGTACATCTCAAATTTGTCGAATTCGCAAAAAAACGGAATTAAATTAATAAAGCAAGACATTTTAAATATGCCCCTACCAGTCATGAATTGACTACTTTGCACAAGAGAAAAATCATTTTTTGGTGAAAAAGTCGGCTCTTTTAACAAGTGGCGTAATCACGGCGACTGTTCGGCGTGGATTTCGGGGCGTTGAATTTGTATTTTTGATTTACTGGTATACTTTATATGTATATTGATTGTATGAAATAAAATTGTACTGAACGGGATTTTATATCAGATATCGAGATTTTAATAACAGCGATAACGAGTTCGCAAGATTACAAAAATACGTATTAAAATTAAATACATCAGGCAGCTTATCTCATATTTTTACGTCCAAAAATCGCTGTTGTATTTTACTGTAGGAATATTTTTATTTTGACGTAAGAAGTCGCAACCGCGAGTTTCGTTGGACACAATGAATTCAATATATAAGGCGGCTCTATTAACGGGCGCGTCATCGTGGTGACTGTTAAAGACAACACTGGGAATTTCCCAATTTGACCCAATCCCCCCCCCCTTTTGAAAATCCTGGCTGCGCACCTGTTTGTAACCACTCAATGAATCGATTCAAGAAATCCATAATTACAATAATTGCACCAAAGAATTATAGGATATCCAACTTTTAGGTTGTGGCCATTCCAGAATATTACTTTAAGCAAATTGTGATTCTTCATTCATTGCACTGGTATTTTATTCAAGAAAGATATTTCCATTGATTTATGTTAAAATATGTTGGAGTGGAATGGAGATTGATAATAGGAATAAAAAATTGATTAAGAATTTTGATTCCAGTAAATCTATAATTTATTTTCCAACCAACAATTAAATATGTTTCATAACTCACCTTCAGACTTCCAGCAGGAAATGAGTAGGTGATGGCAAGAGTCTCCTGTCCTTCATATCCTGGCAGTGATTCTCGCAACAAATCCCATAACATCCTGCCAACAGATGGTTGTTGGTTGATGATTCTTAGACCAAAAGTAGTTTGCCTTGAACACTGAGATTCTGCACCTGGATTAATAAAACCATGAGTGAACCATGAGAAATGGCTGATTAAAGAGACTTAATGATATTCAAAAGGTGATGTAAAAAATATTTATTTAAAGAATGAAAGTTACGATATATATTACAGATTACACATCTGAGGTTCAAACCTAATACCCCACTCATGCCTAGTGTGTAATAAATTGGGTTGGCGACCCCCGAAATATTCAAGGCGACCCAACTTGGGGTCGAGACCCACACTTTAGTGACCACTGCCTTACAGGGAAAAATCTGGTTCTTGAAAATAACATATCAATAGATATCAGTGGCTGCAAGTATATGCCCTTGTTTGAAACATATTAAAAAATGATTGTTTAAAATTTCTGAGATTATAATGTAAAAAAACAACACTGACATGGGCAGCTTAAAATATGTATTTATTCATTTATTTATTCAATAACATATGCCTCTATCAGGGGCGTCAGTTAGCCAAATTATTATCAAATTACTGTTATCGACGAATGTATTTGGCTTGTTAATATGTTAATGGAAACTTTTTTGTGCTTGGGTGCATTAGCCATTAATTAAATGTGGAACCTGAAAATGCATTTGATTTCGAGTCTTGGTTTTTTACTTGAACACCACTAAGATTCTGCAACTAACCCTTTATAGCATAGATACTGTTTAGTATTCATAAACTCACAGGAAATGCCTGTGATAGAGTAATAAGAAAAATCGATTAAAATTTCGAACCATGGCCGCTCGTCGGATTAATTATCAGTCCTTGTGGAGTATGGGATTAGATAGCCAGGTATTTATTTTCAGATGCATGTACTTGATGGTGGAGGATGTCACACCCAAACAGCGGTTACATAAACTACCTTACGACAGCAATCCAACAGTCCTCTCATACATAATTAACTCACATGGAATTCAATCCTGTTGACCCACGCATGGTAATCAGAGGTGCGATTGTGAGCGTATTCCAAATGCTCAGCCACATCACTGAGCCAATTAGCAGTCTCTTCTGCATACAGCCCGCAATTACCAATAACAATCTAGAAATCTAGCAAACCTTTCTTTTCAGTTTTAAGCTTTTTAATCTCAATTTCCATTTTCAACTTTTCTGCTTGCACCCGCTTCATTTCTTTTTCATGCTTTCTTCGCAATCTTTCTGACTCTTTTCTGACGTTTCGAATTTCTTTTCCTGTAATTATAAGACCCTCAATGTTGAGACAAGTTTAAACAAACTGCGAGTTTTAAAAATTAGAAAAAAAATTGGAGGCCTAGCAATGTAAACATTTATTTTTATGTGGCAAACTTATAATATGACCTGCGCTTTGGTCACATATTTTATCAGAAAAAGTAAAGCTGTGTACATGAACAAATTGCAATTTCTGGTGATGTGGTGCTTTTGATGGCAAAATCAACAAAAAAATAAAAAGATACCCAAAACAATCGTCATATTTCTTTTTTCTTGTTCATTTTCATGTTCCATCTGCTTCATTTTTTCTTCAAGCTGTGTTTTCATTTTTTCAGACTCTCGCCAGACTTTCACAATTTCCGTTTTGTAAGTTTTTGGTACTGTGAGACCTGAAAGTATTGATATCATTCATTTACACATGATAATTAGTAATAAATGTCAGTCTAAAAATAACTGAAATTGATATGTCAAACAAACTAGAGGATTCACAAACACTAATATATTCTGGATATAATTTAGGTTTCGGTTTGAATAATTCATGAGAATGAATGTACGATGATAAACTTTGGTTACAGTGTAACAAAATTAATCTTCTACAACTTTCTGATATAATTTTTAAAATTTTATTCAAGTTGGAACTAACGCAGTGACATGTTACGTACTTAACTTGGGGTAAGGACAAACAAGTTGGCCACGAAAGTATTTATGCTTCCGAATTTGTTCGGTATTTGGACGATCCTGTGGTCGGAATCTGAGCATCCAACCAACCAAATCCTCTAGATCCCCTTCTAGTTTGCTCAGGTCACATCCTTGATATCGTTTGATATTGAGATTCCATGAATCTGGGTCATTACCGAATGGGTGGGAACCATCGGTCGATATGAAATGGATTACGAGTGCGGAAGAAAATATGTCCGATTGTTTAGAACAAATGTCAGAAAGGTATATTTCCGGAGCCCTCCAACCATCAGTGCCAACACGTAAAGTGCTCATTTTGGTTAAAAAATGTCCTTTTCTTAATTGTTTTCCCAAACCAAAGTCAATTATTTTGAGAATTCTACCATTGTCCGATACCAAGATATTATCTGGTTTGAGATCTCGATGTAGAACTTCGTTAATGTGGATATGATCGACAGCTTCAACAAATTGTTCTATTTGTTTATGTTTGACTTCGTCAGTCTTAGGCTTTGGATCGTCTTTGACAAAGTCTGTCAAGGTTTTAGATTTAAAGTATTCCATTGCGATGAATAAATGTTCTATTGGACCAAAGAAATAAGTCCCAGATTGGAGGACAGTTATCACATTTGGGTGGGAGCGAAGCTTTCGGATGATTTCCACTTCTTTCCTATTTTCATCGCTGAGTTTGATAGATTTTATGGCGATTGTATCGAATCCTCGAGAACCTTTATGAGTCTGCAAGCCTCTGTAAACTTCACCATACTTTGCTAGTCTTTCATTATAAAGCAGCAACAGGTTATGATCGACGCGAATTGAATCTGTAAAACATAAAATATTATGTCTTTGATAGATAATTTGAATTGTGTGTGAAACACATCGAGTACAAATCTACAAATCTAGTATTTTTGTACATCTAAGCCACTGGGGGCTAAATACTAAATACACACATTTCCTGTAGCGCGAATGCCACATTATTTTCGCCTAAGAACAATCGCCACATGAAACTTCATATCATGGTGCAATTGCACACTCTATTGCTGTGTTAAAAAAAAGCCTGCCACAACGGGACATGTATGACGTTTTTTTAATAAATTATCTAACAATGCATTGGTTTTATTTACTTATCATCAATATGAAGGATGATGCTGTGTCTGTGTTATGGCCAAAATGTTATAATCAATTTGCAACTCCGTTGCCGAGTGGTACATTGTCCAAATAATAATCTGACGAGCGAGTACAAAAATTTAATCTCAGTGTAATGCATTTTACATACAGCTGTCTGTAGAAATATATTCTTTCGAACGTGCACATCAAATTTAGTCTTGGCACAAGGTTTATTATTTTCCACTGTTGCTTCTCTAACACTGTAAACATTGTTTATAAAATGAGACTCATTACGTCATACTACATGGCCCGCCAGTCTAGGTGGGCAAAATTTTTTGGCTCCTGATCCAAAAACCATGCCCACCCTTGATATAAACACATACATGCAAAGTTTGTGTCTACATCAGCCCAAAAGTTTCCTGGGAAAGGTAGAATCCACCCAAATCGTGTAAACTTACCTTCAAAATGGAATGGTATTTCTCCTTTTGTTTCATTTTCTACTGCATCATTAGACTTTGCTGCCTTTTGCTTGGTTGTTGAGGTTTTTTCATATGTATTGCTGCTTCGATCAAGCGTAAAACCAGAACTTCCAGCAATACTGGTTTCTATATTGTCCCCTGTTGAGATAAAGCACAATAGTCAGATTGGTATTTATTTATTATTTACTGTAAAAAAAGTTTGGTTGAAACATGCTATTATTGTACAAATATTCCTCTATGAGTATTAGACAAATTAAATACTACAGTTCTTTCTTAATTTTTAATGTTTTTTTTATTTACCTATTTTTAGTTTTTCAATTAAGCTCCATTGTTACAAAAGGGGCATTTTCTTGGCTGTTGTTATTTCAGGCATGGCTGGAAGTAACTTCGTACGAGCCAAAAAATATGACAAATAAAATTAACAAAATTTCACTATTTCGCATAAAATATCAAATGAAGGATATATAAAATGGTTATTGAATTGCAGAAAAATTTATTTGTACTTGTATTTATTCACCCCAAATTAGGTAAAATGTGATCTATGTAATATTGACCAAAACAAATATTTTGAAATATGCTTTTATTTGTGGTCTATAGACCAGTGTTTCCCGACCCGAGTCCGCGGTCTCAAATGAGTCCGCAACGAATCAGAAATTCACTGCTGGCCGCGAACGTTTTTGCGAAAGTTAACCATCAGCCAAGTTACGATTCAGGTTAAAATTCACATAAAACATAAAAAAAAAAGTTCATTCACATAACATTAATCAAGTCCATTATTACTATGTTACTGAGTATGGCTGGGCATATATTCGAATATTCAACTATTAGAATAGCAATTCACTATTCGGAAATTTGATACCAGGTGACGCGACTGGTCAAAACGATTGGATTTCACAACTCACTAGCGCATTTCCGACGAATACACGACCACATGCGTGGTGTTTCTCGCGAGTGCGAACAACAAGGTATAAATTTTTTCTAGTAGGTGTCAATGGGGGCAACTCAAATTTTCTAAAATGAAAAGCAGCAATACAAAATACTTAAAATAAAACGGAGAACACCATAACTTTTGTTTTATGATTGTACGCGACCGATCAAAAACGCTTCTTTAGAAAATGCAAATCGCAAAATTTCGGGTGACACCGTGTATGTACCAGGGCATTTTCCCTAAGGCCTCCACATTGGTACGTACAGTACTGTAGCGCCGTAAGTGTTGTACAAACAGCTCAGATTTGTTGAATTCACAAAAATACGAATCAAAACAAAATATAATTGGGCACTTTACAACGCATTTTTGTGTCCACGAATTGTCATGATATTTTCTGAATAGTATTGCGTTTATTTCGTCAACACAACCGCAGATTAAAATGATCACCATTAAACTAATATTAAAGCAAGGCGGTGAATATGTATTTTTGATTTACTAATATACTTTAAAAAATATTTTTAATAAGTACTAAATCAAGTTGTACTTTCTGGAAATTTATAGCAGATAGGATTTTTCTAACGACGATAACAAATCTGCCATCTCTAAAAATATGTATCAAAACTAAATATAATCGTGCGATATGTTAGCAGATTGCTGTGGTATTTTGAAGAAGTAATGCTATCATCTTGTCATAAGTCGACGCAACCGCGAGATACCATTAACACAATTAAAACAGAAGACATTTCAAGACAGACATTTAAATTCTCGTCGTTGTCATGGATTGAATATAGTGCGACAGAAAGGCCATTATAAAATAAAAAGTCGTCTCTTTTAACGGACTCGTAATTGCGTCGAATTTTCGATTTTGATTCACACAGAGTACGGTTGCAATAAACGCACCTTGAGTCCGCAAAGGTTTTCGCTGATGAGAAATTAGTCCGCGACCAAAAAAGGTTGGGAAACGCAGCTATAGACATAAATTAAATCAAATAATTAATTAATCTTTAGGATAACAGTGAACAAAACGGCAGACCTTATTCTCACCTTCCTTAATATTTTGATTGAAAACGAAGGTTGGAGCTACCACAGTTCCATGTTTTTCTGAATGTTTCACGAGACTTTGAAGAATATTTTTACCAAATTCTTGTACCGTCCCAGGCATCGAAGGCCTCGATACTTGTAATGCATTTCGTACTGGAATTTGATCGTTTGCATCTGAAAATTCTACAGATTCATCTGAGGAATCGGCAGAATCGATTTCTCGTATTTTACCAGATTCAGCCATTTTACCAATTATGGGAACAAAATATTAGATGATATGTTTTGAGTATCAGCCTTATCAGACTGTGCTATTTAGTCTAAAACAAAATATGATAATTTAAGTAATAAGTAATGAACAGTTATGATAAGTAATTGAACAGTATTCATCATAGTAATGACTTCATTTTTTGACAAAAATGGGAAGGGATATCGATATATAGCTTTACAAATTTATGTAAGCAACAATGAATCCAACAATTATTGTACTTTATTATTTCTGCTTCTAGTGTCCTAGTTTATTTCAAAAACGAATACCTTTGGTTAGACAAAACGTTACAAAAATACATTTGTGTATATTTACAACATCCTTCCAATATGCGCCCAAGGAAAGAAAGGAGTTAGCCTCCCTTAACCTCAACACATAGCTATATAGTTTTATTTAACAGTAAGTTTCCTTTATCCATATTTGGGTCTGACCCTGCCCTAGATATAATTTATATGATAATTTATATATATCAAGTAAATAAAATATTCTGCACTATTATCAATTGAAACTAGCTTGCAAACCACAGAGCAATACATGATTGTTTGCAAACTGAAAATGCTCAGGTAGATATATAAAATCGATAAATATTGCAGTGCTCAAAATGAATATAAAAACTTCAATTTATTTTGATAGGATTTCGATTGATGTTTTATTAGCAACATGGTGGAAGGTGGACGTCTTGTTTACAAAAACGTCATGACATCACAATACAATTATGCCGAAACAATCGCCCTCAATACCACGACAGGGCAAATGCAATAATAATATCAGTCTAATTAATTATGGTTACTCAACTCTCCCAAGCTTGCCCGTTGCAAGCATGCCTATGTGTAATGGAACAGCTTATTTTCTAAAATTCCAAAAAGGGTGGCGGCACACTTGAAAGTCTCTTGCAGCACACAGTTCGAGAAAGGCTGGACTAAACTCTAGCACGGAATAAATACAAGTAAAGGTGGTGCAACCAAAATACAGATTACAAAATGCTGACAATTCAGGTCATATGTGACATCATGAATGCGACGCTATCCGTGTTGCACAAAAATGCTAGAATGTGACATATCTCTGAAAAAATAGGATTTCATGGATGCGCAATATCTGAAAACTCGAGGATTTGTAGCAGGGATTCATTGTATTCGAAAATCCCTGACAATTAGGCACTTTTTAACATTTTTCCCTGTCGCAAATTTGACCACTAAAATTCCCGGACATGCCAGGGAAAAATATGGCTTATGGCAACCCTATACTATTGGAGACACTTACACTTGTTACACAATATTCAACCTGTGATCCTAATAATGATGACTTTATAAATTAAATAAAAATTGCAATTTATAATTCCATTAAAGAACACACTTACACTACAACAGGTTCTATCATTTATTTCAAACAAAACTTCTCTACACCAAACAAGAGTATTTTCAATTTATCATACATTTTTAATATCAAGAGTTAGAAATTGCATGAAAATGATGACTTATTTAGAAAAAGAATTATCACATCAACAGAGCATCCTATAACCTGTATAAGTAAAATTCTGACAGAGTTACGCTTGAACTTTTATTTAGTTCCTCTTTCATTACTAACTATTCTTTTATACCTGATATCAATTATGCAATACTTGGCTATTAGAATAATAAAACTACTTGTACAAGGCTGCTTGAAGGCAGAAATACTGTTTCTTGATATCTTTCAATGGAATATTTGTCAACAATAGGACAGAGCTCAAAATTAAATCCTGATACTTCGAGAGCGACATCACATACATACGTGATATAAAATCTCTGTATAACTACAATATAATATGCTAAGATATCAAAAAGCATAAACATGTATTGATACAATGAAATAAATTTGCCAATATTATAATAAAAACACACAATGGTAGAATATATTATAATGAAGTTTGCATTTTAAAACAATTTCAGTTTAAAAATAAAACTGACAACAGAAAATTAGATCATAGGAAAGTGTAAATCAACCAGTAACATCTTTTATGAAGTATGATTTATAAATATTATGAAACTTTATCCAATGGCTATTTGACGTTTTATCAAAAAAAAAATCAAATCAATCAAAAAAAATTAAAATCGTAACAAAAGAACCCAAAATATGAGGGGCTGTGTCAGAGTAAAATGCTCTTCGATTTAGAATACTTTCAATTAAATCAAAACATCTAAACGCAGAATCATTTGCTAATTTGAGGGTGTGGCTGATTTGACCCGCTGAGGTGGGATATCTGTCGTATATTATTATCTACATATTTAGTATTCAGGGCTTGTTATTTCCCAAGTAGTCACTATTCAGCTCTTCTTTGACTAGAAAAATACTCAAACATTTGAGAGCGTAGCTATTTTGACCAACTGACGTCATACAAAATACAAACAGTGGGTAATAAAACCTATAATATTACCAAGCACTACCATAAAAATTTGCGTGTTTATTCTGCAACAAAGGATTCCACAATATTTGCTCAAAGACATGCCATAAAACACTAACAGTCATAGTGATTTACTGCCTTTGTATTCCTTAATATCATTATGTTAGCAGATTTCACCTCTTGTAGAATAAAAACTGAAACTATATAAGTGAAATATCTGCATAAAACTGCTCGGCTATCGAAGTATTTACCGTAAATATGTATGAGCATAACTTTTCTTAATATTGAAGTACACAACATCCTGGACATATATTAACATTTGGAAAGTTGATCATTCATTATTTTCGCTCCAATCCAAAATATAGTTTCTTTACAGGTAATAAATCCCAGTTATTAGCAATGTTCTGATCATCTAATGAGTCAGTCAATTCAGTATGCGTAACAGCAATTTGCAAATACACTTTATTTGGTTTTCTTCAGAAGATTAAAAGACAAATAATTGCAAACTTTACTTGATATGCCCATGCATGGAGTACTGCTGCCACATCTGGGCTGATATTTGCATGACTTTTCTAAAGTATATTAACCGACCTTAAAAACAGTTATATTAATGAATGAAACTCACCTAAAAATGTGAGCATTTCATTTATCACTTGAACTTCACAATATTTGGATGTTCCCATCCCTACCAAATCTCTTACAAGAATTTTCCACTCAAAATACTAAGGTAACGAATTGGCAAATATATCTTATCTTTTGCTACTATTTATCTGCTTACCAATTCCACACAAAATTTTGATTTGATTCTTAGGCTCTTAGGTTACCTGGGTAACTTTCTGATTTAAATTATTATCAAGTTTCTTTCATATGCTGTATAAAAAATTTTTTTTTTAAAATTCGCATGTTTCAATTATGTTCCCCTAGGTATGTAATACTGGCATTCTTTATTGAACAATCATACTGATTATATTCTATTGCATTTCTGTTCCATGCTCATGATATGGCACAGTCAGTAATTGTAATTATATTTAGACATTTGAAAGTAAACAACTCACTTCTAGTGTGCGGCCATGTAAGTATGGATTTGTAACAACTAAATCTGTTACATTAATGACACCCATGCTTGTTTCCTTGAATTTTGTAATGGTACGCATACAAGTGTTTGAAATACAGCAATCCTTCAGACCACTGAAAAGTCCACTGAGTGCCAAAATTGGCAGAATACTCGAAAGCAGCTTTTTCGAATTTTGACTATGGAATCAAACATGTTTGTGAAACTGCTTATCAATGTTCAAAACCTTGGAACCTAACTTCACTAGAAATGCAAACAGTGGATAATGGAACTTATAATACTACTGAGTGTTACCATTAAAATTTGCCTGTTTATTGTGTGTCTGGATTTCAGAGTGAGCCATAAAACAGGTTCTGACAAATAGATTTTTAACTTTTGTATTAGTCAACACATTTATGTTGACAGATTTTAAATCCATTAGAATTAAAACTGAGTATTAATTTAGTAAAAACATTTGCTTTATATTGTTATATATTTAATATACATATCGTAACTAAAAAGAACCATGTACTAGAAGAAGTGTAACAATTATTATTCATAAATAATTAATTTATAACTAATAACCCACTTTTGGCCGCCCATTTTATCAGTATCCAATAATCAATAATAACTAATAACATGTAACTATCGAAAAAGCACAAAGCCATGTTTAAACACCCACTTATATCTCACAATATGTATAAAACTACTGTTATTTGGGACTGCCACAGTCTTTCCGGTTTAACATTGTCGGCCCAATTTATTACACTCTGGTGAGGTTGGGGGCGTGGCAGAGGCTAATGCTTTAACTGCTAGGCCAGCACGGCACCCTATTCTGATAACAGTCATTTGCAAATGCACTGAATTTGGGTGTGCCATATGACGTACAAAAGCATGCAAACTTAATTTGCACAAATCACTGATGCATGGATTAATGGGCTAATGCTAATGTGACTGAACCAAAACTGGAGTCAAAATTAGAAAGGTTTTCTATTTTTTCTTTCTTTTACATTTTAAAACATACCTAGACATGAGCATTGACTAAATAAATATTTTTTCTCAAGAAATATTTCTTAACCTGATTCAGACGCCCAATCGAGCCCAATTTTGAATACATTTTTATTAATGTCATACGACCCCCAAAATTTACCCAATATACAATAATTATATACCATTGGAAAGGTATTTTAGAGTACTATACGCTAGATGTCACTGGAGGACCGTAAACTAAAACACCTCTTTCAAGAGGTCTCTCGTAACGTCAAAAAATAACAAAAATATTTACACTCTCTCATTCTATCAGCTGTTGGACGTCTACAGCTATTGTAAAGCTGAAATGTAACTATACAGTTGACTGCACATTGGTTTTCTCTTTCATATGGTACTAAACGCTTTTCAATAGCGCGATTTGTTCAAGCGTTTTGGAAATTTTACGTTTGAGAAGTCACCACATCGAATCAGGCCAGGCTAAGCTTGATAGATCGATCGGTTGTTTGTTTGTGCTTTATCGCGTTGAAAGCTTTTGTGAGTCATAATAAAAACATTTATTATGAATCATAAAAGCTTATAATCGTCAGACAAGGAGAATTTGCGAGATAAAACGCCTAACTTTTTTTCGGTGAGGCAGCTGCGATCAAACGACTCGATATTTTTATAACTTCCTGACGTTGTGAGATGTCCACTCTCCTATGTTATGTAGCATATAAAATGACCTTCAAAATAAGACCTTATCATACTAGCTTTTGTTATTGGTTAGCGCGCAACGCCAAGGTTTATGGAATCATTTTCTTGTTGTGCGACGTTTTTATATCGCAGCGGGAAGTACACGCGTGATATGTAAGCGAAATTTTATCACTTCTAAATGTCATATAAGGTCATTCTCATATCGTTGTGTGGGGAATAAGATATCCTTTCAAGCAAGACCATAACAAACATTCCAGACCTCATGGTATACACACAGCATTGCAAAACGTCTGAAACGTCGCGCATGCGTCAAACCGGGAGGATTAGGTTAAAGCAAGATATCGCGTAATCATTTATACAAAAAAATACTGATCTCTGAGCAAAGATACGAGGAACTACGAAAGTGCCATTAACTATAAAAAAATATGGTGAGGTATCACTTTGCTTAATGTTGTATAAATAAAACAAAAATTCAGCTTGGTACAGGGGCAAATGTTGCCAACACATTATTTAATGTTTAAAATAACCTATATGTAAAACAAGATTTAAATTACAAATGTCAATGCAACTGAAAATTTTCATGACTCAAACTCTATTTGTGAATCAAAACAGCAGTAACTTGACTGCTGACTTTGTAGTGACTCGACTTGGAACAAGAAGTTCGAAATTTGTTGATTAAAACATAGATTACATAAACCAGAAGTCTGTTGTTAAAGCTTAAACTTGTTACAAAAATTAACTTGTGATAACTATGGCTTTATAATTTCTAATTTCTTTCAAAAATATTTTTTTTATATATATATTTCAAAAATATTTATTTTCAAATGTTTAACTCTACTAGCATGACAAAAGTACGCCAGAAGCAAGATATATATGGATCACCTGGCATGAGATAATTTAATGCAAATCTAGCCACAGAGTTATTGCAAGCAAAACAGAATAAAATTATCATAATATTTTACTACAGATGCTGAAGTATTCTATAAACATTTGAAATAAAAATACAAACTTCAAATATATGGACAACACAATAGATTATACTCATACTTTGCATGTACATGGATAATTGCATATGAAGCATATAAACCAGTGGCTCTCAAACTGGTGGTAATCAACTCCAAAGGGTAATTTGGCAATTTTTATGAAGTAATCCAGATATTTTTTGTAAACCTCGTACATTTGACTAGTTTGTGAAGAAGCTGAACATTTGATGCCCGCATCTAGTCAATGAGCCTAGTCATCTGGTCTCGTACTTTGTTGGGACATAATAACAATACTTCGGCATACAGATTATAGGCTAAAATGCTGAGCTATCGCAAGTATAGCATTTTAAAGTCGGATCGGTAGATGCAAAGGCTGTTAGTATTTTTGCCATTTATATTCAACGAAAAAGTAAAATCGATATGACTATTGTATTTTTATGAAATGGATGAGTTGAGCTTTTGGTAATTTGATTTAGGGGTAACGATATTCAAAATGTTTGGAATCACTGATATAGACCTTCACTAAAATTTCAAGTTTTTCTAACTTGAAAATACCTCAGATATTGCCTAAAATGTGAACAGTTCAACAAGAGGTTTTTATTTTATAAAAAGTTACTTTCTGTACTTTGTCGCTCATATCATATCACTGGCTGCTGTAATCAGAAATGCAAACAAACCACTCGTAGTATGAGGCCACTTAATATAAATTCTTATTTCATATCTCCTCGTGACACGCATCACTGTTTGTTTTGTATTTCGTAATAGACTTTACTTTTAACAAAATGTAGTTTTTTGAGATGCAAAATTAGGTTATGTATGAAATGCATGAATTCTGATCTAAACTTTAATTTTCAAGAAAAGTATCCAAACTATGTATTCATGAATCTCATCAAATTTATTTTCGATTTAACATGATTAGTAAATAATTGGTTGATTAACTAAATTGATAATAATCCTGAATAATTATAGTAATGTCACAAAATTAGGAAGAAAAAAAAATATATGTCACATATTATGATAACCAGGACATATTTTTAGTAAATGATTCTCATGAATTCACTATCTTATCAGTGTTTTCCCAGTCATATTGATTTGGAAAGCTTCAAGCCAATCGATATTTCCTTAAGTGTAATTCTTTGCTATATTTTGTTTCGTTCTCAGTAGAATTGGCACTTTGGCGGACACCCCTATTGTCAATAAGAGTGTGCAAGACCTTGCTTTGAACAAATTTTTTAATAAAAATTAAAAAAAAAATTTTTAAATTGTTACAATTTTTATACTATGTAAAAGATGATAGATAGATTTAGACAATTTATATGAATGATGTGAATGCGGATGATATTAGCTCAAATTTGATTTAAATTTAAACAAATCGAAAAAAAAATAAAAATGGGAAATTTTCCAATTTTAGACATACAAAAAAGTCAAGTAAGTAGAATGACACAATTTCACAGGTAAAATATTTTTGAAAATAGAAATAGAAAAAGGTTTTTTGTTGGATTTTTATGTCACTTGAATTGCCCATATCTGATCTTTTTCAACTGTTTCTAGATTTATTTGACCAAATTTTTAAAATAATTTTGATGAGACGAATCTCTTTTATCAACTAGAATATCAATATATATCAATAAAACTGAATTCATGAATTGATAAGATGTGGACATAGCTATTTTGTCTTGCTCATATAAGACATGCGCCCTAAATTACCGAACGCATATTTAGTGTTTGTCATATTTTCACATAGTTTCCTGACGTCAATAGATCTGCAAACAGTGGGCAATAAAATAGTAATATTGCCAGGTATTATATTAGACATTAGGTGCTTATGTGTACATAAGGCGTTCACAATATTTGCTCAGATATGCTCATAAACACAGACAAAGTGTATAAAATTTTGATTTCTTCAAATAAATTACTTTAGTAAATTCCACATCTAGTAGAATAAAACTGAGTAATAAAGTAAAAATGTCGTATGCTACAGCTATATATTTATATACAGAGTGTACCAAAAGTACCAATTAATGAATTCATAATTGTAACCTACTTTGGCCCAGCCCCTTCATTTAAGTATTTGAAGGTTTGATAAATTTTAGCATTGGCTTTCAAATATCAGCATTGGAAAAAAAAGAAACAGAATCAATAACCTCTTTACTTTCCTCTATTTCAATTCAAACCTAAATCTTACTTTCGATTAATTCAATTTCAGTTATTACATTTTTTTTTACGTAAATTACCGACTCAGCGCATACCGTAATTTAGGCTGGCTTTAAATTTTATTTAATGCCTTTTTGTTGACTGATCTTAATTTGCCCTGACACGCGACATAAACTGGTTACATCTGTTTTCTCTAAAAACTACTTTAGAGTTACAATGTTTTCTTGCACATTTAACAAAATGAGGCCTTATTTTATTAATTAATAAATACTTCATTGCCATAGCATTGTTTTTCATTTTTTATTCCCTCTTTGGATTGTTTTCGACTTCATTACCTCCTCACTCTCGCTGAAGTAATGCCTGTCATTTTTTCATAATTTTAGGATTAAATATTTCTCTATTTCGTCTAATTTCTGACGTTACCGATTGACAGTAACAAACTTCAAGTCGACAGTGCCCAGAGCCATCAATAATGTAGACTTTACATGTCAGTATTTACTCGCCAACCACTTCACCAAAATAGTCATCAATTTTAATGACATCCAAAACCAGAAGCTGGTAACATATGGTTTTAAAACAAACTCAAAAAGGTAAATATAAAAAAAAATGGATTGATGAAAATATATTATTTTTTATATATTATTTGATTTAAAATCTTCAACCTTTCATAAGTCAAGTCATGCTTCCGAAAACAAATAACTGAATAACTAATCCCATATCCGACATGGACTGGTAACTGACAAGAGGCGTGGGTTGCCATATGATTAAGCCGTCTTATCGCTGTCCTCTCCCCAGGATAAATATGTAAATCCTATCCTAAGTGCTAAACTAGAGAACTTCTTCAATGCTATTCAAAACTATGTGGAGCTGAATGTCCAAATAATTAAATTTCCTAAAGTTAATACTATGAGCTAATGTTTAACATTTCTTGATATGTACGTTCCTAATGACTTATTTGTGACTGCATAATACTTAATCTTGTCAATTACCTTTTGATGATAAAGGCATAGAAGTGTTGTTCTGAACAATTAACTAACAAGATATTATACAATGTGGTGCTGCCTTCCATTGGCATCCAGAAATGTGCTATTTGTTAGCCTCAAATAGAAGGTTTCAGAACATTTACCCAGAAATTGGCTAATTAATAATTGAAACTTTTCCTGTGCAAGATTTTCACATGCTTATCAACTGGCAATTTGCTGTCATAATTCTATACAGTTTCAGTGTACAGTGATCACCTGTAACTTTGCTCAATGGATAGTCTCTTTTACCTTTAAGCTAGCATGCACTTGCTTCGAAAAATTATTTATAAAATAATATCCCTACTGTATTTAATCCACCATTCATATACAAAAATTTCAAGACAAAGAAAGTCCGCCAAGACAAAAATATAGCTAGCTAGGGAAGCAGAATATTTTCATATATTACAAATTTTCTGTCAGTCTATCACCGAAAAAACTATCAAATGCCAATGAAAATACAAGGTACAAGCATTGAAAATATACTGACATAAACCTCTTTGAGCCAATCATTTTGAAATTCTCACAGTGTAATTCTTTACGCAAATATTACAATATCATAATGAACTTTGAGTGAATGCTTGGAGGTAGCGGGAGATTGTGACAAGCTGCATATAAGCAACAAAAAAGCACTAAGATAGATAGCTCATCCTTGTTATGGTATGCTGAAGTTGATGGTATGGATGATAAATGTTCCTATTCACTATTTGTATTTGCTATTAAGGGCTATTGCTATTGTGACTTTATTGTACTATTGCCTGTCACATAGGCGGTAGACTAGAAGAAGTGATGTTTATATGAGTTCAATTATCATTTGAATAGCCTCCTCAGTCGAGGGCTATTGGGCTGACATAAATTCTGCATTTCAATTGCTAAGCAAACGAAAAATGAACTGGCCCCATTTTTGTATTACTACATTTCTGTGAAAGAGAAACACATATACCACCTTAAACCTTCCACGGGTACTAAAGAATCAAAACTTCTGCTTTAAACAATAAACATGGAAACAACCTTATTCATAAAAAATACAGCTCACTGCCTCCAGGAAAACTATAAATCTGCTTTATAAAACAACAAGGACATAGCCAATAAAGTTTAAAAACTACAAGAATAAAAAAATCTGCACAAAAATGTGTTAATTTAGCCTCTCCTTATATATTATCATAAAAATACAGAAACAATTTTATGAGATGTATTCAGAACTATAAGTTTATTTATTTTGTAAGTTTGTATTCTATATGACTAGAATGAATATGGAGGGTTGATATTGTGGAAAGAATAATTGACTTGAGAAAATAACCAAAATAGACAAGAGAAACAAATAGTTAGGAATAGTATTGTAAATCGCATTTGCAAACAGTACAATTATTGAATTAACTCCTAATGTTCCCAATCATAAGCCTAATCAAATTTTATCTTTTTAAGTTAGATAGCATGTCTACTTTTATGTATATTCTAAGAAACATCAAATTAATGAAATACATTTTCTGTATTCATGCTGTTCTCCCAGCGATATCTAATGAATATTTGCAGGTTATATATACTAAATACAATAAACTCTCACAAATTCTATAGTATAGTATTGATATAATTAATAAATTCCTCAGACATGACCATGTAATCAATAGATACATATAATACATTTGATTAAGAATTTGCATGTTACTGGAACCCACTCCACTACACTAGCATAGCACTGCAATGCATACAACTCAGACCACTTTAACAGAACTGTATATTAGGTATAGAAAATTTCAGTGCTCAAAATGAACCTATAAATTTCAACTGATGAAGTACCAGAACTGGTTCATAACCAGAAGTTTATAAGAGTATCATCTAATCAATGGGAATACTTTGCTTAGAAAATATACAGCAGCAACTCTAGAGATAAAATAGAAATATTGTTTAATTTTTGGGCCAATTCTTCCAACACACAGTTTTTCGATTAACGACCTAACTAGGACAATTTTTTGAGTAAAGAAAGCAATAATATTAAATAAAATAAAAACCAAGCTATGAACTTTAAATTAGATTTTAAAAATAACATGTAATTTGAAATTACTGCTGCTGTATAGAATCATTTACAAATTCCTGAATATAAGAAAACCACTAGATTAATGAGAATGAAGTATGATTAATGGAAAAAAGTACATCATCACTGGGGAATGAAAGACGAATCTGGACTTCAAAACATTTTGTATACACGGATGAAATTGATCCAAGTGCTTTACACCACCACAACCTAATCAGGCGCAATCATGCTTATTCTGGGTTCGAACTATTGAAATTCACCAACATAAATAAATAAATCAAAAACCTTAATTTTCTGTCAATTTGCCTATTTTTTGCCTAGACTGCACATATGGGACAATAACTAAGTTCAGGTCAACCAAAGCCAACTAGCCAAAAATTTTTACTGCATGAAAAATCATATAAAAATACCCATCTTGGAAAATTTTGTTATAACAATGGAACACCAGATAATTCAGATGTTTGTAGTCATTTTTAATGTTATTGCAATTATGTGGGACCAAGTAAGCCAATATCAAAGAAAAAGATTTTAGAAGAATCATTGGTTATGTAGTAACCATACCAAAGCCCACTAAATCACTCAGAATTATAATCAATTGCATTACTATGTTATCAACCAAGTACATCATGAAAGCTTCCCAGAATTTATTGATTCAGTGTCAAGAGCAGAGAATGTACATGAGGCTCATAATTAATTTGAACGGAAAATATAATGAAAGAGCTTACGTTAACATGAACCATCTCGAAAAATAAACTGCTATCCAGAATCCTATTGAAGAATCAAAGTTTGATTTATTGTTTGGTATCAAATAGGAAATAAATATTATGTTGGGAGTAACCACCAAAATAAATAGGATTAAATACAGCTACTTATCGATGGACAAAAACCCAATATTACCAAATTTGTTGCAGCGGAGTGGAACTCATCGATCAATGACAGGTAAAACAAACAAACACAATATTAATATAACAATGAAATGAAACATATGACCCATCTAATCCTTACTGGAATTTTATTAGGATATTTGAAATTGGAGTAAATATTACATGATACAAGAAAACCCTGATAAGGATGCTGTAATTTGTAAATTATGGTGATTACTATGCATCATGTTTCCATAGCAAGTTAAAATCATGTAAGAACCTTGTGAGTCCCATGACGATACAACCACGACTCAGAATGTATGTTAACAAATTGACTGCTGCCCTGGAGGCTACTTTCCGCCCTCGTAAACCAATGAGTTACTTATGCTCCAGTAGAAGTTTATCTCTTTCTTAAAAAAGTAAAATATGCCTATTCATCTGCAACATCTAAACTGTTGACATACTGACATCTTAGACAATTAACTGGGTGCAAATATTATAACGCCTTACTGTTCGAAAAAAAGATACTAAAGTCCTGCTTCTATTGTTGTAATAACTTCATGGAAATGCAATGCATCATAAACCATTAATTGATATTCATATACTTCCTTATTGTGTTTTTCATCCTAAAATTTTCCTGTATAAGAAAATCAAATGAATTTACCTACGCTAGTTATATTGGTCACTTTTTTTAATTGTTCCTATCCAATGCCTCCATGCCGAAAATATTTATTATTAAATATATTTTTTAAATAAAGAATGCAATATTTTTAGTTAATAACTACTAACTAGATGATTTAGGATGACTTGCTCATAACATTTAGATTTCAATTTTGTTTTTACTTACCGGTACAAATAATGGGTGGGTGAACCGGATTTAAGGATAGGTAATTTGACCATGGTCTCAATACCTGTTATCTGGCGCCCACTTACGGTCGTCAGATAAAACTATACAAACAATATTATAAAAATTTACAAAACTGGTCTCAGGTGCATAAGACATACTAATATAAGAACAATGTCAGATTAGATTAATTTGGATCAAACATTTGATAAGATATACATGAACAAACATCTTTTTATGACGCTTATTCACGTCTTCCGTTCTGAACAATGCCATGTACAAGCAGTCACTGCTTTTGGAAAGACCGGTATCTTTCCGATTTGGTAATGCCTACCCAATTTATTATAGCACGGATGAGGAGGTGGGCATGGAACTCAGAACACATAGTTTACCGATCGACGGAAGCGTTCAGTCCAAAAACAGTTCCTCGGTGACCGATTGTAGGTCCTCGTTTTGTCAGATTCGCTGCTCCGATTTACCCAGATTAAAAAGAACAGAACAGACATATTTTTAATTTATTTTTATTTATTCTTTTTTCTAAATGTTCTAGATTTAATGGGTGTTTGTGGTTTAAAAATGTTCTGAATAGAAATCTTTAATCAACTATATATCTGATTGGTGGCGCTGTTGTGCACGGGGGAAACCCCCAATCAAATATCAGGAAGGCCTCAGACCATTGAAACCTTAACAATGGATCAAAATGACCATTGTCTTATCATTGTTATGCTGCAGATAGCAAACGCTTGACTGGTAACCTGTTCCGACGCAAATCTTGTCGGCGAATGCATGGGAATTAATGGGTGAAGAGACAACCATACTTTGTAAAAAATCTAATGTTGTGAAGCACGATACGTGGAATATTTGGTAGTAAAAGAAAGTTGGTAACTTCAGCTCAATGATTTAGCTAATGAGGATCTTGATAAAAATCGGTGATCGTAAAAATTGATTGATTATCAGAGGATGGATTCCCCTATAATTTCCGTGATTGAAGGCTTGCGAAATACTTATGTTGAGCATGATTAACCTAAATTTTGCATATTATCCCGGCACAAAATGTCATAAAAAGGGTCGATTAGTCTCACCTTACAATACACACTTTCAGAAGCACAGACAAGATTTTCAAAGCGGTCTAGAGATCAGAATTCGGAAATTTTCATGTAATGAGTCCTGAAACATTCGCTGAATTACGCCACTCGTAAAAATAGTCGGATCTTCAAATTTTCAACATACGGAAGGTCGAAAACTTGAATACCGCGTGTAGTGTTTTTTGAGATTAATTTAATGCAGTGCTTGAATCAGGGATGTCCAATTCGTATATCGCGACCTTCAAATATCGTTTTTTCGAGTTTATAAGCGCACATATCCTAGCGGTCCACGTTCCGATTAAAAACATATTACAATTACTTCATTTTTATCGCAATCGAAGGCAGCCGTGTACGCACGGCAATAAATTACAGCCACAAGAAAAGATTTGAATTAGCGCTGACTTGAATTGCTTATAACACGTCGAGGATGTTTTTGTTCGAAAATATTTCACGAATAATATACGAAATTATTGTCGTATATTTAAATTTAGTCGAGTTAGTTTGTGCGGCCTCGACAATACCTCTAAAAGCAAATTGTGTCACAATCGTTTTCATCCTCAATTTCGATAGTGACCGGACATTACGGGAAAGTTTTCATTTCTTGCAATTTAGACCGTGTGGAATAGCTCTTGAATATTATTTAGTATCTATTGCGAGTTTCATCGTTTTCCCAACGTCGTTGATGGCAATAAAAAAGGAAATCATAACTGCTGACATGAAATATTTAAAACAGCACTGAATCAAATAATAAAACACGATTTCCGGTCTCAATTCTCGATCATTGACGGATAAAATCGGTTCACTTATTTGATGGCGCCCCATAAGTATGTGCACCAAGATGGGGGACACCCGAACGTAGTATGTGTACCAGGTTAGAATTAGGCCACAATTTTATTCCAAATTGTCCTCATTTTTGTTCTAATATGAGTTCCGGGACCAATCAAGTGACTCCCGTAGTATTTGTACCTGAAATCATAGCCCAACCCTAACCTGGTACACATACTACGTTCCGGTGTCCGCCATCTTTGTTCACATATTTCGGGAGTAGGGGAGACCGGGGATAGTTGGAACATCTGGTTACTTATTCGTAATTATTTCTGCAGTCATGTACCATATTACAAAGTCTTTGGCGTCTTACGTACCTATGTTCTTGCCCCACCTAACAGTAACCTTTAGTTCCCCACAACGCATTTCGTCTGCAAGAAATTGGACCTCGAATGTGCGCGTGTAATTCGTTCCAACATGCCCCGAGGACGGGGTAGCTTGGACTAGTCATGGGGCAAGTTGAGAAGTAAAAGAAAAATGACGAACAAGTTAACAAACTCAAAGAAATTTTTTTAATTCAACCATGGGACTTCACAGAGGATCATATGGGGATAGATCCACAGCAAAAGATAGCTTCTCTGCACATCTTGCAGTGCCACCTATGCGCATCGGCGCAGGAAGCTTCATTGCTATGTCATCCTTTCGGTGCAAAGCGACATCTTCTTCACGCGGATACGAAAATGCCATGGCATCGGTTCTTCTCATATCCACTCGTCTCAAAAATCTTGTTTTCATCTCTACGATTTCTGCGTCGCTCGTACCAGAAACTTCCAGAATTTTTCCGATATAGTGCGCGATGGATCGAAATCCTCGGAATCTCACCACAACAAAATCACCCTGCTCGAATGATTCGCCCTTTTCCTCTATGTCTTCCTCGCTGTCATCAGTGGTATCGTGAATAGTCATAACATCCTCCTCATCTGAAGTCAATTCATCATTGACCGTCGCACTTTTCCTGGGGATCTTGCGTAGCATAGTTTCGGTACTGGATGCACTCTTTTTCAGATATCTAGCTAAAGTCTTTTTCAGGAGTTCGAGTCAAAATACAGGATTTTTTCTGTTTTCTTCTCACACCGTTCTTTCGAGCTTGTAGCTTGGGTTTCGTGATTGGTCGGACCATTTCTGGAGTCACTCGGGTTACGAACTCGGCCTGCGATGGCCCTCGGTTATCTACGGGAACTTCTTCTGGGAGCGGACGTTCAGTGGCCAAAGATGGGGAGAAGTCATCTTCGACATAAATATTCCTATCCAAAGGGTAGATACCTGTTTTGGAAAATCCGCTGATTATATTTGATTTGGAAAACGACCTATGGAAGCTCTGGGACGCCAGTTGAGGAATGTTGTATATTGTGATGCGTTCCCTCTTGTTCGAAATTAGTCGATTTTCTATCGCACCAGTGTAATACTTTTTGAAAGCAAAAAAGACTGATACATCCAAGGGTTGAAGCTTGTGTGAGCAATGCGGCGGGAACGACAGAAGAACAATCCCACGAGATCTGGCGAATTCGATAACTGGATAGCCAACATGGGATTCGTGATTGTCAAGAAGTAGTAGTATCGGGTGCGCAATGGTGCAGCGCACATGCGCCTGGAAATGTGCCAAATATTGGACAACATTTTTTCATCTTCCATCCATCCCGAACCGTTTGCCTCCCCGACAAAGCCTGCTGGGCAGCCATTAATGAAATATGAGCGAAAATTAACTCTTGGAAATAGGAACATTGGTGGCACAGTATTTCCAATAGCATTTACAGCACAACAAACTGTTACCATGGTTCCCCTTTCGGCGGAAGTGGCAGTTCCTACATAGCGAGTGCCCTTTTCTGCCAACACTAAGTTCGGACGTTGTACTGTGGAACACCCGGTTTCATCGACATTCCATATCTCGAAGGGCTTAAAATGGTACTCGTTCATGATTTCATACAAGTTGTCAAAAAATATTCCTACATTGTGTTCGTTGAAGGCAGACATCCGTGCTATTGATGTTGATTCAGGTGTTCTTATCGATATGTTCTTATCGCTCCTCATAAAATCTGAGAACCAATCACTGCCAGCCTGCTTCTCCCTTTCCCAGGACTGAGGATATTGTATCTTCCTATCCTCGTGACTTTCTTCTATCGCCCTCGCAAAATCATACGCTACTCTCCGAAGTTCCAAGGGTGTAACACCGAAGAACAATTTGGCTGCTCTGATTGCATACTCTGCTAATTCTTTTTCCTCTCCTGCACTAAAGACGAGTCTGCTTTGCTTGTAGCCTACATGTCCAACATCAGAATCTATCCTATACTTTTTAACATATCTAGTGAGGGTCACATGGGGAATACCAAATTCTTTGCCGGCCTGTCTGATGGTTTTTTGATTTTCTACAACTTCCTTTACCGCATGCAGCATTTCTATTTTTGAAGTTTGACCTAGTTCAATTCTGTGTCTGTATTTCCTCATTAAATTATTTTCACTAAAAATGATAAAACTATGGATAAGCTAGGGCAGTAAATTCATAAAGTAATCACTTACAACTGTCCTAACTGGCACAGCACGGCGATTGATTGCTCTCAATAAGCTTGGGATAGTGGCTTAATCGATGGGTGAGGCCCATGGGGCAAGCTGAAACGGTTCATATTGCCCCTTGCAGCAAAGTTTCAACTGGCCCCGACGTGACTAGGCAAAAGAAAATGGCCGCCTTAGCCGGAACAGTTAGTTCCATGCAGCCGAATCTCTGCTAATGTCAGCCTTTCCTACATATGTCTGTAGTGGCGCAATATTGGACGGATCGCCTATGGTACCTTAAATTCATGAGCAAACATTTGAAAAAATTACCTTCCTGGTTTGACCAAAATTTCCATCCGATTTTGAATGATATCGCTCTACAAACTAGCTCTACCTCCATGCCCCATAGCGGGTGAAATGGCGATGTTGGTCGCGATTTGTTGCCAAGAGATCACGTGATTTGGGTGCGTCATCTCGCAGAAAATTCGACCGTTTCAACTAGCCCCTTATACCAACTGACCCCGGTCTCCCCTACCCCTTTGATTATGACAATGATCGCGTAATAATATTTGCGTTTTTCTTAATCAACGAATGGTTTAGTGCAGTGGTTCTCAAACTTCTTTGTATAGCAACGCCTTTTAAAAAATTTGCTGAAGTTACGACTTCCCGCTAAAAAACGTCTTGATACGGTACTTTTCGATAAGAGAGCCTTTCAAATTATCAGATTTAAACTTTCTTATTATTGCACCATCACAGGTAAGATCGATGTAGTCATTCATGACCTACAATCTGACCAAAGCTCAATGCAATGCGTTTATCGAATACGACAGGAGTGAAGGAAATTTATCGAAACGTTTGTGGATTGCAGAGGCTCGTCGCCATTTTACTAAAATCTCTTTGCGTTGAGCTGAACTCGAAGTCAATCCACGGTGTACTTCCGCGTGTGAGGGTTTTTACAGTGTCTGTATGACATGTTTCATGGACATTTAAACATTTCGGAATTTTCAAGCCGATGGTAGTGTTTTCGATCCTGAAAGTAAATATTTAGACTTTTTCTACTAAACAGGTACTATTTCGCAAAAAGTGGAAAGTTTCGCGACGCGCTAGCAAAATTGAAACGACGCACTTGGGCGTCGCGACGCCCACTTTGAGAACCACGGGTTTAGTGACTAAAATGAAATAACGAGAATATCGGTCAGAGACCGGAGACTTATCGATCGAAAGTTAGGGGATCTCCCAAAAAGGAAACTGCGGTTTCGATTCGAAAAATACTGCAAACGCGAACTGGATTGTTTCGATTAGTTTTCAGCCAACATTAAAAATGTAGGGGACAATAGCCAACTCCCCACGTCGTCGTCAAAATACTACTCGAGGAAATACTTTTATGAAGAATTCTGCAAATCCGAACTGGATTGTTTCGATTAGTTTCCAGCCAATAGCCTATTTACCAATCCTATATTTTGTGTCAAATACAACGGCGCTAACCCGGGTTGCAGTGGCGGCGCGTGGTCATTTTGACAACCGGGGCAAGCTACTGCGGGACCAAGTCACCCCCATTGGGGGACAGGATAGCGCTGTAAATTCTCCCACCATTTTATGAGTATAAAAACCATTCCATCGGCAAAAGCGACAATTTTTAACGATAAGAAAGTGTCTTTAAAACCGGTCCAAGTCAAGGGATTAATAAATATAGACATAGTTTATTTTGAAACCTCTTTCAAAAGGAAAGGCAATATTTACCCAGATAAATACAATGACATATTAACAGAAACTTCGGGAAAGCAGACAAAACCTAAAATAAGGTTTAAAACGTTACTATGAAGAAAGGAAAGTTAATGCAAAGATAAGGACATGCGTCGCTCACTCATAGATATATATGCTGCTAGACTTCTACTGCTTGAACATATATGCAACACGCCGCGGTTTCTTGGAAGCAAAATGCTCAATAACGCGCTGATTAAAGTCATGCATCCCAGATATAATGTCTCTGTGAATGGATAAAACAGCCAAGGAATTTAATCTATCTTGCTTCATTGTGTTTCTGAGATACGTTTTAATACACTTCAGCGTGCTGAATGTTCGCTCTGCGTCGGCGGAAGAAATAGGCGTCGTCAAAATGATGTCCAGAAATTTTGCAGACGCCGCAAAGGTAGTTACTAGAGTGTTATCTATGAGGAACCCATAGAGCGCGCAAGTTGATGTGATGTTCAAAAAAGTTTGATTGGTGTATATACATCGCAATTCATTTTCCAATTTACCCACGTTTATCATGGGGTAAAATTTGGAGACAGTAGCCAACAAATGGATGGGAAATTGACGTGCAAATTTTGAAAAATGTTTGGGGTTCATCAAAGAGAACGCGGCAAGGTGTTCAGTGCGCAGACGATCGCCTATTTGATTCACCAGAATGTCACAGCATTCCTTTGCAGACAAAATCAAACGCTGCGTTGTTTGCCCGCGGCGTAAACAAGCACTCCATGTGTCGTCGTCGAAAACCCCGAAACATTTGCAAAAAATATACGGACGAGAGGGGTATCAAGACACATATTTTTAATAACGAGGTTAAATTGGTGTGCATAACAATGTAAAAAATTTGCATGAGGAAAATCTTCTTTTATATAAACTTGAACACCATGTTTCGACCCACTCATGACTGCCGCGCCGTCATAAGTTTGAGCTATCAATTTTGACTTCGCGTTGTAGGGCTGTAACACTTCTTTCAGTACAGCCGATATCCCGCAAGCCGTGCGATCAACGATTGGTACAAAGCTGTGAAATCTCTCGGTAGGTTTACCATCTTTCACAAACCGAAAAATCACAGCCAATTGGGAAACGCACGTGATGTCAGTTGTCTCGTCAGACTGAATCGAAAGGAACTGGCAATTCTCAATTTCCAGAGCCAAATGTTGTAAATAAATTGTATACATTGAGTCGAGCAAATCATTTTGGATATCCTTAGATGTCCCTTTCGAAACAGTTGCGGCATCAAGATGATCTCTCAATACTGTATCTAGGGATGCGGTGTATTCCACCATATCCAAAAATACCCCTCTATTAGAAGAGCCAGCCCGTTCATCGTGCCCACGGAGGGACAGCTCGTGACAACCAATGAACTTCAAAACATCTATCAATCGACCGAGAACATGGCGGTTTTTCTCGACGTTTTGGTTGTGCCGACGAATAGAAACCGCGCGTCCTTCATCCAACTGTGCTGCAATATCAACACTTCCGAATGTTCGGTATTTTACTGCATTGTCCAGATGCTCCATAGAAGATTGATGATCCCTGGCACGCTCGGAAAGATGTTTAAGATCTCTAAAACCAAATTTACACCAACGTGAGTCACGGGCGGTAGCAAAAAGTAGGCAATAAAAACAAAAAAGTGCATTTTTGTCCTCACTGTAACACAACCATTCGTGTTTTTTATACCAAGTTTCTGCGCAGAATGTACACCGACGCTTTCCTCCGTCATGGGATTGTTCCAGTGAACAATTTTTTGGTTGATAAGGCCCAAGACGTTGTACCTCTAATTTTTGTTCCAGCGGCAGCTGCGAAAACGGAGTGCGAAGTAGTGCATCAACCTTATTCATTATGAGGTCTAAGGCTAAGAAATGCGAACGCGGAAAGAAGTGAGGAGCTCAAAAGGAATGTGGAAAATCGAAAGCAAATGGACTAAAGGTCTCTAACTGATTCAAATAGCGAAACAGGCGACAAAAAAGAAGGCGAGGAAACTATCAACTCTTCAAGCAACCAACGAACGAGAAGGAATGCGTGAATATGTCAACACGTTTTGTAAAAAAACGTCGGCATTGTGTCGTCATAATTTCGGGGCTAGCCCCGATGATTTAGTAAAAGAAACAGAAAACAAACGAGACAACCGCGGCGAGTGGAAGATAAAAGAGAGAATACGATATACAATGAGCAACCGGGGCAAAATCGGCGTCGCCCCGTCGACGTTCGGCGAAGGCTTTGCGAGCGAAAAATGAACCATGTCGGGAGAATATGGCTAGTGTAGACAGTCTGTGCAACCGATATTGAGGTATTTTTCGAATATTTTTTATTATACCGAAAAAACAACCGGGGCAAGGCCCTATTGACGCGCCGCCACTGCCGGGTTGTGACGGCTATTCAAACACAGCCTAGCGATATTTTGGTGAGGAATTCTGCAACCCCGAACCTGATAGACGATAGAGGGGTATGGTCGGATATTGCCTAAAGAGTAATTATAAGTAACAAGATACGATCTCGTGGCGTGTATTCTTCGCTCTGACTCAATAGCGTGAAAAATTTCTCGAAGGAAACTTGCGCATCGCGACGACGTCAGAGTTACAAGAGGGATATGGACAATGCTTAAAGATTAATTACGAGACACGATCTAGCGGTGTGTATCCTTCCCTCTGACTCACTAGCGTGAAAACTTGCGCATCGTACACACACACACACACATTCATCGCGTCTCAAGAATCTCTTGCTTTGTAAAAATCGTTTTCTCGGTTTGCAAAAATCCAGATCTCTTCATCGAGCCGAGGCCATTTATCTTTCAGTTTCGTAGCGCACATAAGGTAACTACCTGAAAATGATTTTAAAATGTTCCTTAGAAATTTAGTAACAAATATTGCCTTGTTCCCACTTCCAAAAGTTGCACGTTTTACAGAAAAGACGCTTTTACTACAATAAATATGTGTTACCATCTGTCCTATTTTCTCTGCTTTTCCGGTATCATGGGCCAATGAACGTAGACTTCTGCATGACGTAACAGTCAAATTAGTCAGCTGTAGGTGAATCCCCAGTGGTCGGATGAATATCAGATGTACTACTACTGCTCGCTTTTGCGTTGAGTAGCCTTTCCATATTTTTTTTTCAGTTATTATTAGTTATGCTAAGGAGGTGTTGAAAAGTATACCGGTAAGTAAGATATTAAACACTTGTATATCCTTACCATAAATAGCAATTTTAGTTGAGCACTAGCTCATAAGACATTGTTAAATAGGTACGGTGCGGTATCTCCAAGGAAGGCTAGACCTAGAATAATATGTCACAAACAACGATATTTTCTGGCTTGCATGAAATGTTTATGATTAATTTAATGACTCTTCTTGACTATTCAGCAGACTTATACTACTATATAGGCCACAGCATATTTGGAAGTAGAAATTAATGGCTGTTTCTGTAATGCACGGTTGTGTGAAAGAGAAGAAAATAATCAATTTTACTAATGTCAGAATGTCGGTTGGTCAAAATCTAAACTCATAGAGTCGACAAGACTCGGGAAGCAATGATAAGTTATGTCGGAGTGGAAAGATAGAAGCATTGGAAACGATTGAGAGGCGAGAAATCAAGTTGTAGACAGACAGTTGATGTTTTAAAATATAATATATTCTATAATCCATACTCATACTGTCATAGGGCATTTCAGACTGTGATATATCAAAATTTAGTGTAGATATAGTCTAGTAATGGTATGCAAACACTGCTGGACTGTAGTACATCAGATAAAATGCCTTATGTATTCAAGGTATTAGTTAGTATTTAGTGGTATTTTTACACTCATGCTGTTCCAAATATGATTTTCTTCCTCATTTTAGATACTGTACTACAAACGAAAACGGCAATGTTCCACCAATCCGACCTAACGCTGGCTCTAATCCCTGCTGCTATCAGTGCTATAAAATGGATTAAACAAGAAGTCTTGAAGCGTAAAGGTATATGAGAATCACAATAGTTGCAAACAGCTTAGATGGGCTATTCATTTTGATATACTTTAGCACTTTTCTGCAATTAGAACTGCCCATCAAACTCATGTTGGAGACTTCATTGAGGTTTATGACGACTATGAAGATCTTTTGAGGTTAACGAGGCATTAATAAATAAAGCTGAGGAATTTGTTTGTTCACTGTATGAAGAGGATATGAAGAATGTAAATGATACCAGGGCACGTCTATTTAACACTGGCAAACATAAGGATTATACTCTTTCACCCAACAATGATTCACTGAAGAAGCATGTGGCCCTCAATTTGTTAGTGTCGTAGTCCTGTTTCTAGAAATAATATTGCCTTTGTTCAAATACGTAACCACATGAACTAAAAAAAGACTAATTGTAATATTTCTGTTCACTATGTCATGTACATATTGTACATTCATTTAATTTTCTTGACTTTTCCGGTAAATTTCTAAGTAAAAAATAACTGATTTATTCGTGTTTTCGTGCTCACGATGTTAATTTGTGACTTCATTGCTTAAAAATAAATACGTTTGATAGCTTCTATAAAATGGATGTAGCTTTTTATGCTGTTCTTGTTGTAAACTGCTTGTGGTTATTACATAAAATTTATTCGCTAATGTGAATCAGCGTTGTTGGTGTCGCTGCTTTCGAGGTCACTCGCGACTCCTGTCACACAATTAAAGTATTTTTTGTTGCTGGTTACATGTATGCCATATATTTCGTAATCTACCTAATAAATTATGATCGACTGAGGAAGTCGATTTTGGTCAGGCAAAACAATACAGGAATACATTTGTGTTAGTGTGCTGTAGGGCTCTCGAATTGCATAGTTCTTATGTATGTGTTGTAAACTTATGGTTATTGAACTTCCGGGAACCTCTTATATTCAGTTTCGCATCAGGATTGTGGAACAAGCTGTAATGCATTCAGTATGTTCATTTTTACACAAAACTGAAGAATTTATTTAGTTACCAAATGTGCGCTACGAAACTCATTTTCTGGGCGTTTTCAAGGCTTCGTCTCACGGCCCATATCCGTGGTAAAGATCTACAAGTGTTTAATAATGTAGCGTACCGGCAGTCTATGTAATAATTATCCAAGTTCAGAATATCTTCCAATATGATCTGACGTCAAGTTTCCTCCCAATATTCACTTCAATTTATACTATTTTGTTCTATTTATTAATTACAATCTTAATACAACCAAATACTCCAATGAAATCAATGAAACGAAAAGCATACAATAAAAATAACAAATACCAGGCAGTACAATATGAGAAAACAATAAAAATTAGAGACGGACCCTGAAATCAAAGACAACTTCCAATAGCAGCCAGAATAATCCCTATAATACGGTACACTAAACCAGCTACTTACAATTTGCTAAATAGGCTGAGAATAACCCATGACGGGCACTTTAAAAAAACCACAAACAATTCCACAGGTTCACAAGATTTGAACAGCACTGTTGATAGCCAATTTCATGAATAAACTAAAAATGCAACGCCAAAACAACTGTAATTGCACTGTACCGGTACTAAAACCATAATATCATCCTACTGTCTAGCATCAAAATATCTAACAATCCCAATCTAATAGTCATAAAACCAAGAGTAAACATCTTTGATAACCTACTTGAGACTTAGAGGCACTTTTGCAGATATAAAATACTCTTAAACACTCAAAATCTAACTGAAACAATCACAACTGCACTGCTGCAAACCACAGCATAGGCTAACAGGATACCAAAAAAACAAATCGACAGTGTTAAAGCGCCCTCAGTGTTAAAATACAAAATATAGCAATATTATCACATGACAACATTTAAAAGATAAAACAAGGGTCGTCACATTACCCCCCTCTTCTAGATGGAACATTATGACAGAATGTTTTCATCTTCATTAGAAAAATTAAACAACGAAAGAAGCAGTAGTCAACACAAAATATTTACACAAAGTCTTTAAAATATGCAGGTTGTCTACGCTCACGCTTAGACATCCTTAAAGTTTGTCCTTCTGGATTGGGCAACTCGTACCAAGGTATTATTTCCTCACAAGGCTGAAGATCCGCCCCTCCTGGTGTGTGTTCCGCAGAATTCGCCTCTTCCGATGTCTGTCCCCCCGAATCCGGCGCTTCTGGTCTGTGTTCCCCCGAATCCGCCGGGCTATCATCTAAGTAAGCACTTGGTTCCTGGGTCTCTTCATGAATAAAAGGTCGCAAATTATCCACATGAACCACACGCGTCTTGTCGCCTGGATTCCGTTGTATCTCATAAGTGTGATTTGAGAGACATCTCCTAATTGTGAAAGGACCCTGCCATGGAGAACTCAGCTTCTTCTTCTTGGGTGGGTAATAGTACCATACAAGGTCTCCCTCTTCAAACTTCTGTGGTTGCACATGAACATCAAAATTTCTCTTCTGTCGCAAGGCAGCTTGATTCAACTGATTTCTGGCCCATACAAAAGATTCCTCAGTGACATCTTTAAACCATTCCACATATTCGGTATAACAAGAATGTAGAGGAGTTTGAGTCGGACGTCCATACATGACATCGATAGGGAGGTCAATCTCTCGGCCAAGCATAAGACGATTGGGTGTAAACTGCGTACTTTCATGCACTGTAGCTCTGTAAGCCATGCACAGATAGGGAACATGGTCATCCCAATCGTCTCGATGATCGTTCACATAAGGCTTGAGCATTTGCTGAATCGTTCGATTAAACCTCTCCACTTGTCCATCGGATCGAGGGTGATAAGGTGTCGTATGCGTCTTGACTATACCGTACAAGTCGCACATCTCGGTGAACAACCGAGATTCAAAATCTCGACCCTGATCAGTGTGAATAATCCGAGGAACTCCAAATCTTGCGAAGAACTGGGTGACCAGCACATCGGCTGTTACCTCTGCAGTCTGATTGGGAAGTGGATAACACTCCACCCACTTGGTGAAATAATCTGATAGCACCAGAAGATGTTCATTTCCATTCTTGGTACGTGGCAGTGGTCCCAAGAAATCCATGGCGACCCGTTCCATGGGAGATCCGCAGAGCAGTTGTCGTAGATCCCCCTGTTTGCGCCCGTGAGTCATCTTAGCCGCAGCGCAAGGTTTGCAAAACCGGCACCAGAGCAAAATATCTCTTTTAAAACCAGGCCAGTAAAAACGAGCACGAACACTCTTGAATGTTTTAATAGAGCCTAAATGTCCGGAGGTACGGGCACTGTGTAAATGCTGGAAGATTTCTCTTCTCAATGCCCCAGGAATGCAAAATTGATAGGCGGGAGCACTAGCCAATGTTTCGGGTATCCACTTGCGATACAAAATTTCACCAGTCAAATATAGCAAATGCCATTGAGCTAGATAACGCTTGGTCTCTAGAGATTCATGCATATAATCCTGTGGCTGGGGTTTATGATATGAACGGCGCTTCCAGGCAATAACTGCAGAAAGATGAGGGTCCTCGGCTTGGCAAGTTCGAATCCTTTCCTCCGTGTATGTGTCCATCCAGTTACAGCTTGTTGGTATCCCAGGCAAGTCAGCATTATACAGAGGTGCTACTACACGAACATTGATATCAGGTTCCTGTGAAGTAGACACACAATCTGGGCAGTCCGGGCGCTTACAGCGTCTGGTTTGACGAGATAGACCATCGGCATTACCATGTTTAGTCCCTGCTCGATGTTCAATGCTGAAATCATACGTGAACAGTGTAGAGATCCAGCGAGCCACCTTCCCTTCGGGTTCTCGGAAATTTAAAAGCCACTTCAAGGCACCATGATCAGTGCGAATCAAAAAGTGCCTTCCCCACAAATAATGGCGAAAATGTCGTACGGATTGAATCACTGCCAACAACTCCCTTTCAGTGGTACAGTATCGGCGTTCCGTCTTGGATAGAGTTCTGCTAAAATAAGCAATAACATGTTCTTCCCCATCTTGCAATTGTGATAACACAGCACCAGTACCAGAGCCACTTGCGTCGGTGTCCAAAATAAACTCTCCCTGAACCAATGGAAAAGCCAGGATAGGAGCAGATGTCAAAAGACGCTTAATGATTCCAAATGCTTCCTGACAGTCACCACTCCACTCAAACTTCACATTCTTTCGAGTCAAGCGGACTAAAGGCGACGCTATAGTGGCATAACCTGGTACAAAACGTCTATAATAGTTGGCAGTTCCCAAGAAACTTCTAACATCTGATACCCCCTGAGGTGTTTCCCACTCGACTATAGCTGCTACATTGTGAGAATCACAGCGAACCCCTTCAGCAGAAATTTCGTACCCCAGGTAGGTAACTGATCTACGAAACAACTGGCATTTAGTCGGCTTGAGTTTCAAACCAGCACCCTGAAGGCGAAGGAAAACCTCCCGCAAACTACTCAATGAAGTGTCAAAATCGGATCCGTGGGCTAAAACATCATCCAAATAATTAGAACATCCTTTCCCGATAATTCCACCCAACACTCGATCCATCATCCGCTCGAAGGTTGCAGGTGCATTGGATAGACCAAAGGGCATGACTACAAATTGATAGTGTCCTTTTCCCGGAAGACTGAAAGCAGTTTTCGCTCTGTCCGACGGATCAACTTCCACCTGCCAGTAGCCGCTAGCCAAGTCAAGCGTCGAGAACCAACTTGACCCGCTAAGGGACTCCACGATGTCATCGATACGAGGTAAAGGGTAAGCGTCCTTGTACGTGATTGAATTAAGTAATCTGAAATCGATACAAAAACGAGTAGTGCCGTCTTTTTTTGGTATCAGAACAATGGGTGACGAGTATGGACTGTCACTCAGCTCAATAACCCCTTGATCCAGCATCTTGTCAACAGCATCCTCTGCTATTTGTCTTCTTGCCCAGCCCAAACGTCGCGGAGCCTGCCGAATAGGCTGCGGTGTTGTAGTTACTATGTGATGGCGAGCAACCGATGTACGCCCGAGTTCTCCATCGGGGCCGACAAATATGTCCTTAAACTCTCTTAACAAAAAAAACAATTGTCGGTACTGATCAGCCGAAAGTCCTTCCGTCGATGTAATCAAGTCCTGAAGATGGTCAGGTAATCCATTGAATTCTTCCGTCGTTTCAGAGACTGGCGCCACCATTGTTTCACGGACAAAGTATGGTTGAGCTATGCCAATTAAAGATCCTGTGGGTAGGACAGCATCATAGTCGGTCTCATTGTTCATCCAAACGGGTACCTCCTTCTTAGACGGGTCAACCAACGTCAGCGAAGCGACCAAATTGAGGTTGCCTATCTCCACTGGCTCAACAACGGCTACTATGTTAGGTCTCTGGACGGGCCACGGCTGCTGTAGCTGAGCGAGTACAACAATTCCAGAGCGTGCCGGTATTACCACATCCTCCTCTACCGTCACACGACAGCAAGGAACCGATGTTTGGTGCTGCACAGTAACATCTTGTCCCCCAAGAACAAAGCGACCCAACGAGGGATACAGAACACAGTCCCATTTGCCAAGATAGTCCATACCTAGAATGCCCATCCGTGACCCTAGATCAGCGACAACAACCGTGTGCTCCACAGACCAGCTTTCAATCGTCAAGTTGACATCAAGTGCACCATGAGACACTAATGACTCGCCACTGGCAGTACGCAGTGGTACTTGAAAAGAATGCAGTTCTGGAATGTACGAATTTTTCTGTAACATCGAGTAAACAGCGGTGTCAATGAGCGAGACACCCGCACCAGTATCAATCAAAAACAAAACAGGCACGTTATTGACCAAAGCCTTGACATGCCATCCATTAGTCCATGTAAGAGAAGAAATCATAGTCGAGAGAAGTGGGTCCATATCATCATCTAAAATCATGTTAGCAGGGAGTGCGGACCTCATCCCTGCTGTTCCGAGTTTAAAGACTGGTTGGGAGTGGGAGCACTACTTACTGGTCTTTGTTCAGTGGTCTGGGAACAGTTTCGGCTAATATGCCCTGGTTGTCCGCATCGGAAACAAGTCGGTCCACCCGTGTTGTTTGGACAATCTCGAGCCCAATGACCCGTTTGCTTACAGCGGGGACATGGTGTGGACGGTAGTGTAAGAGCTTGTGGACTGCGACAATCACTGATCCTATGCCCCACCTGTCCGCATCTGAAACAAGAGGTACGAAAAGTCGGAGATACGCGGGATCTCGACGTTTCCGCAACTAAGGCCTCCAGTTGTGCCAGGCGGTTTAAAATCTCCTGGACTATATCAGCTCCAAATATCACCTCGGCCTTATCGCTAGAAATCTTTGCAACAGTAGCCCTTGGTTTGATCACCTCTTTTGCGGGTTCCCATGACTTCTCATAATATTGATATCTGGTAGCCAACGACATTGCATCTTCCAATGTGGCGGGTTGCAAAAGACCAATGTGCAAACGAACTTTGTCGTCTAATCCTCGCAAAAATTGCGATTTTGCCAAGTCATCTCGGTCAGCGGGTCTCAAGTATGGATAAGCTCGCCTAGCAAGCTGTCTCAATGCAACGCCAAATTCATTATAGGTTTCTCTTGCCAACTTCACGCGCTGACTAAAAGCGGCTCGAAGCGCTTCAATACCACCTTCCACTTCAAAATACTTCTCAAAATGGCGTACGATCGACTCAAAACATTCACGCTCATCCATAGACAATTCTAATAAATGACTCAGGCCATCGCCTACCATGCAAAGGCCCAATTCGCTCCCCATCGTGTCCATATCCCAACCATTAGACTTGGCTATAGCTTTAAAATGATATAGAAATGAGCCCCAAGGCTCCGATCCATCAAACTTCTCCGGCTGTCTTTCTGGCCTGAACATAATCCCACATGCACTAGTACAACCCTTTGTCATAGGGGTAGAAAAACCAACCGGATACCTGGGCATGATAGGTGGAGACTCCATTTCCGGCATCGGTCTACTCCCGCAGTTGTTGTCAGGTGGTGTAACTTTTGACTCAGTGTGCTCTGCCTTGTCACTCTGGTCCTCCCTCATCACATAACTCTGTGGTGCCATTTTGCCTGCCCCTTCAGCTATTCTTCCGGATTCGTTCAAACCGACTTCGGCACTTTTGCTTTTCACTAATGTCTCAATCACATTCTCCTGAAAACCATGCAGTGTCACTTGCAGCTCCTCTCGCCAATCTCTCACATCTTGATTAAGTACCATCGCACTGTCATAACACTGTTTTACATCATTCCCAAGTTCATCTACTGCTCCTTCGATTCCTTCTACTCGCGCTTCCATTGTTGTCCATTTAGCCTCCAGTACCTTCATTCGAGCAACGAAGTCATCCTCTCCCTTCCTTTGAGCGTTCCTTCTATTTCTGCGTGACATATTATGTTTAGAAGATATCCTGGCGTGCTCTCGCCAAATTTGTAGCGTACCGGCAGTCTATGTAATAATTATCCAAGTTCAGAATATCTTCCAATATGATCTGACGTCAAGTTTCCTCCCAATATTCACTTCAATTTATACTATTTTGTTCTATTTATTAATTACAATCTTAATACAACCAAATACTCCAATGAAATCAATGAAACGAAAAGCATACAATAAAAATAACAAATACCAGGCAGTACAATATGAGAAAACAATAAAAATTAGAGACGGACCCTGAAATCAAAGACAACTTTCAATAGCAGCCAGAATAATCCCTATAATACGGTACACTAAACCAGCTACTTACAATTTGCTAAATAGGCTGAGAATAACCCATGACGGGCACTTTAAAAAAACCACAAACAATTCCACAGGTTCACAAGATTTGAACAGCACTGTTGATAGCCAATTTCATGAATAAACTAAAAATGCAACGCCAAAACAACTGTAATTGCACTGTACCGGTACTAAAACCATAATATCATCCTACTGTCTAGCATCAAAATATCTAACAATCCCAATCTAATAGTCATAAAACCAAGAGTAAACATCTTTGATAACCTACTTGAGACTTAGAGGCACTTTTGCAGATATAAAATACTCTTAAACACTCAAAATCTAACTGAAACAATCACAACTGCACTGCTGCAAACCACAGCATAGGCTAACAGGATACCAAAAAAACAAATCGACAGTGTCAAAGCGCCCTCAGTGTTAAAATACAAAATATAGCAATATTATCACATGACAACATTTAAAAGATAAAACAAGGGTCGTCACAATAACTTACTTATACATTTTTCAACAACGTCTTAGCATAACTTAACTAATAATAACTAAACAATGCTATGGAAAGGCTGCCCAACTCAACGCAAGGTCGAGCAGTAATAACTAATATTCATCCGCTCGCTAACAGCTGATTCGATTCAATTGTTACGTCATGCAGAAGTCATTGTTCATTGCCTTAAGATCGATAAGTAATAATAAAAACTCGGACCGCCACTCTCTCACTCTCTACGGTCTACCGTTCGTAGTTTTTATTCGGTATTCTCTATTCTTTCTGTGGCACATTTTCTATTTATTATGTGGTAATTTAATTCTAACATGTAATTGTTACGAGTTTACCCAGTATTATAATGGATACAAATGTTACGTCCGAGTTTTGTGTAGGCTTAGAACAAATTATGGCATTTATATGTAAACTGCGTCCTTACTTACAGAATATTTTACTTGCGAAGGGGCTTCCAAAACGAATTAATTTCGTAGGCCGAGTTTCTACTGTATTAACAGCCAGTTGTGATTATATTTATAAGATAACATCTTAATCAGGCCATAGCCAGGATTTTCAAAAGAGGTTCAAAATAAATATTAATCGCCTTGAAATCCTCGCGATACATATGTTCTCACAACACTGACTCCGCTCTGCCACTCCTATTATTTTTTTATTTTTCAAGAAAAATCCCTAGGTCTCGGATAAAATATAAAAAACCACGATATATTTTAGTACATTAAAAATTGACTGAATATGCAATACATTAATTATCTTTTATTTTATAATAACCAGAGTAAAAGTTCCATATGTCCCCGACGATAGTTTCGCCTCAACTTAAAACAGGGATGTGCAAACTGCGGCTTGATTAGAAAATTTGTAGGGCTCGCGAAGAAGCGCCAATTTTGAATAGTGTTCCCATTTAATCTTGAATGGTGTTTTTAGATCATTTAATTTGGTGCGTGCGAGCAATTTTAATCTTTCTCTCTTTCACAAAGCCTATATCAATAACTGAGTGCCACAGTTATATTACTAAAACAAGCTAGCAAAATCCTGTTACGAAATGCCCAATGTTATAAAAACGCGTTTCTCACTGAATCCGATTATAATTCAGAGCATATGAGCACACATACATGAAATTCAAAAGTTTATATTTATTTTTTATTGCATCATTGTCTTCTCACTGAATTTCGCTAGCAACACATTGTATAAACCCGCGGGAAACAAACGTGCCAGATATTTTTTTGGCGTGTCGCACAGGGTTGCAAGGTTGCATACCCCTGTCATAAAAGGTATATCGCAGGCATAGTGAAGGAATTCAGTGACTATGTGGTATAGTTCACAAGGGAAAATTTACCAACTGTAAAAGAGCTTTTAATCTGTCCACCGTCTAAAAAAACTAAAGGTATTTTTCGTTTCTTTATATATATTTCACAATACGGAACAAAACAACTTATTGAAACAAATGCAATGATATTCTGAAATGCGGTAAGTTTGCAGCGGGAAATTAAGCAAGCTAAATAACGGCGTGAAGGTGCTCAGAGACCAACGTTACGGATCACACTAAATTAGATCGGTTAATATAACAAAATGCAATCGCACGCCATTCAGACATTACACAATTTTTACAAATCGATCAGAAACCACCCTCTAGTCGCATATCCCACTTTGGGTTTAATATACGATGTCACGCACATGTTCGCATTTGTGGCCAATTATGAATTTGTCCAAATACTGCATACAATTTCTATTTCAACAGTGTATATGAATACGCCCGTATAAACATATTTACCATTAAATTTCCTGGTATATTACCCCATTTTACGAGATTTCAGGCCTTAATTCCACGCGGCTCCGCCATAAGAAAAGCATTGTTTAAGCCGCCCCAGAATATGATTTACAGAAGGTCTGTGGCGATAACAATGAGTTTTCTGTCCATTGTTAAGTCATCAATGGTAAAAGTACGGTGCTTGCCATCTTGTTGTTATGTAATATATATAGGTGATCACTGCCGATTCTTATGGCGACGGTATCACCATCAGGGGCGATAGAGATACCCAGAGATGTTTTTGAACGAGTTCGCCGATTTAGCTTTAGGGAAATATTTTCGGTAACGCACCGTACCGGTATTCTAACGCATCCCGGTACCGGTACTGTCCAAATTATCAACTTGGCAAGCGAATTTGTTAGAGAAATATTTTATATTTGACAAAGCAGATGAATGCAAAAAGGGATATAACACACAAGAGCCGTCAGCTTCCTTTTTTGTACCGGTGCCAGGAAAAAAAAAAATTCCATGCTGACGCTTATTATTTGGTCACAAGATTGAAGGTATAATATTTTAATAGTTCAAGATAAAATATATAAAATATTTGTTACTGCAAGAAGGTTTACAACTTGCAGACATAGGTTGTGGTACAGAATATTATGGAAATACAGTTTGTTTTTTGCCAAACCTAAATAACAATTTTTATTGAATTGTATACCAATCGGAATCTCATGGGGTGGGTTGCCAACCGTCCTTTATTTCAAAGGACAATCCTTTATTTAAGCTTTTTGGTCCTTCAGCATTTAGAAAATATGCTAATTGTCCTTTATTCTTTCCAACGTCGTTTTGCCCGATAGTTATAGTACTGTGTTTGATATTGTTCCGTTCTTGAAAAATTGCCTCCGTTTATATATTTGCAAGTTTTTAATTATTCTTTTTAATTTCGATTTGGTCCGGCTCAAATAACCAACGAAATAACAATTTTATTAACATTGTTTGGGTCAATGTTAAATAAAAATTAAATAAAAAACACATGAAGATTGTTTTGATATATCTTTTTAGCTTGTAAATTTTTTTTATTATATTGTTTTATATTGTTCTTTCCTGCAAGTTACAAAATAAATGATGACAGTAATCTATGTCCTTTATTGAAACTTTTCATAGTTGGCAACCCTAGATGAGACAAAAAAAAATGTCTGATGGACAAGCCTGGGTTTTGGGTAGTATGGATCAAATGTGCATGAAATGTAAAACTTATACGGTACTTGAAAACTTGTCGTAATTTAATGTTAATAAAATAAATATTTCTTTTCAATGCGCCATGATTTGTATCAATTAAAGTGATTGTGTCGGGAGTTTGAAAACAAGAAGTTCAAGATATATTTCTTATCATTATTCTCTCCATTCCAGGACTATGGAGGTTTCCCGAACTGCTTTCAACTCAGCCTGAAGCACAATTCAAGGATGTTTGATTGAAATGAATAAAGCTGCTGGACACGGACTCTACTCTAGTCTTGGGTATGAAAGATGTTTTATATCAAGATTTTCTAACTCATGTTTTCACTCTTTGTTTTTGTGACATTCCAAGACAAACACTTGAAACTGAATAATTATTGCAATGAAAACAAAATAAAATTTAAATGGTTCAAAGTATCTTTGTCCAAAACGTTTTGGCTGAAACAACTGAATCAATCGGATCAATAACCTTGCAATTAATGTGAATTTCTTTCTTTTCTCCTGTTTTAGGTTTTGAACTCTTATTGTCCAACCTTACTTTTCCTATTCTAATCTATCATAGTTGGGTCTGATTCAGGATATTGAAATTTAAATATGAAAACTTTGCATTCATATACATTTTTGGAGTGCTATCATTTTATTGGCCCACCAGTGAGCTAATCCTAAGTAAGGATTAGCTAGATGAGGCAATAGCAAAACATTACACACTGCCGTAATGGACTGGTTTGAACTTCTAGATCAGCCCTAATCAGCCTAGTACAGTGTTTCCCAACCCGAGTCCGCGGTCTCAAATGAGTCCGCAGAGTGTTTGAAAGAGTCCGCAACGAGCCAGAAATTCACTGCGGGCCGCAAACACATCCATCAGCCAAGTTACGATTTACGTTAAAATTTACATAAAACATAAAAAGCAAGTTTATTCACATAACATTAATCGAGTCAATAATTACTGGATACTGACTAGGACTGGGCATATATTCGAAAATTCAACTATTAGAATAGCAATTTACTATTCGAAAATTTGGAACAGATGAAGCGACAGGTCACTTGCGCGTCGCTTAATCAAACGATTGGATTTCACAACTCACTTGCGGATTCCCGACAAAAACACGAGTCGGCACACGCGTGGATAGCTAAGTGGCGTTTCTCGCGGGCTCGAGCAGCGATGAATAATTATTTTTTTTGCTGGTGCCAATGGTGGCAACCTAAATTTTCTAAATGGAAAAGCGGAAATACTAAATACCAAAAATAAAACGTAAAACACCCTAAGTTTTGTTTCATGATGGTCCGCGACCGATTAAAATCGCTTTTTAGAGATTGCAAATCGCAAAATTTCGGGTGCTACTGTAGTATACGTATCAGGGCATTTTCTCCTAGGATTCTTTGGTTTACTGCCTCCACATTGGTATGTACAGTACTGGAGCGCCGTAAGTGTTGTACGAACAGCTCAGATTTGTCGAATTCACAAAAATACGAATCAAAACAAAATATAATCGGGCACTTTACCGCGCATTTTTGTGTCCACGGATTGTCATGGTATTTTCTGAGTAGTATTGCTTTTATTTCGTTAACAGAACAGCATATTATAATGATCACAATTAAATTAATATTAAAGCAAGACGATGAATACTTTTTTTGATTTACTAATATACTTTAATTACGTTTTTAATAGGTACTAAATCAAGATGTACTTTCTGAAAATTTATAACAGATAACAAATTCTCAAGTTCGCAAAAAATATTTAACAAAACTAAACTTGAAATTCGTTAAAATTCTGTTGTGTTTGGTTTTATTACTTCTTCATACAGGATACAGTTGCAATAAACGCACGGCAAAGGTTTTTGCCGGTGAGAAAATAGTCTGCGACCAAAAAAGGTTGGGAAATGCTGGCCTAGTATCAAGCGAATGTTTCATGGGTGTTTGTCTACTGTTTTGCTCAGAGATCAGAAAAAAAACCTTGATTAAATCAAAGTATTTGCATTCTGCATGAAATAAATTGCAGGTACTCAGGGGCGCAGCCAGGGGGGAGGTTACATGGGTCGTAACCCCCCCCTTTGGAATCTTTTTTTTTATTTTTAATAGTGTTACGTTTACTTGCAATAATTTTATTCTTTGCGTTATCACTTTCGCCCAGCGTCCTAATTTATTATTTATGTTTACGATTCGTTATCGCTGTTACGCGGCAGTGGATCTAGTTGCCAGCGGGGGGTCACGGAAGTGACAATCTACACCAAACATTTTTAAATACAATTGTACTATCTTTCACTTGACACAAATAGCAACGGACGTATCACACTATTGCCGTCAAAACTATTCCACAAGCGCGCTCTCGCCTCGCCACATTCAACGCATCCATACTTTTAATCACATACGTTATCGTTGGTTATCGGCTTATCGCTAATTACGAATTTTAGTTATGTAGTGCATCTTTAACAAGCGATGGCACCAGGATCATAAGCAAATAACAGACAAAATGAATTATTGGAAATGTATGGTTCATTAACAAAGGATTGCCAAATGTGGCAGCATCGAAAAAAGGTGTCATAAAATAATATTCAATCTTCGAAAACAAAGCATTGCAAAATAATGTTCAATCTTCGAGTAAAAAGTATCGTAATATAATGTTCAATCTTCGGGAAATTTTTTTTTAAAGAATAATGTTCAATCTTCGAGATTTTTGGGTAGCAAACTCGTCCAAGACTCGAAAAGCAGTTACATGCGTTGTCTTCCAGATCTTTTCAATAAACTGGTAACAATATGTTATTAAATTATAATTAAATTATTATAGTTAAATTATCGCTGAAAGTGAAGAAGCGCTATGCGCAGAATGCAGCTATCACGGGCGCGGGATTTCAAATTCGCGACGATTTCACTTTCAGTAATATAGGTCTCGATGCATTGCAATAAAAATTAGAATTTATTAACAGTTAATTGCAACAAGCAAGAGTTTTACATTGAAAGACGTTCCCAATCAGTACGATACATGAGCTTGTTTTTAAATGATTGTAATCGTTTTATGAAGTTATAAATACGGGAACATCAAATATATTTATTTTGGAAATGAATTGATATTTCGTGACGCACTCAAAAATAGTTTATGAACCATTGGCATTTGGCAAATATCATTAATTTATGCTATTTCTTAATGTTTCATGATTGCTAATATTTCATTCTATTCTTATTTTACATTTTTTGCGGTATTTCAATTAAAATCATGACGATGGCATTTTATTTAACTGTTGACAATGGGGTAATAATCGGCGATTACTAAAAGGTTGAAATGGGACATGCCAAAACAAAATAAACGAATTGACGCCTGTCAAAGGGGGCAGGGTCTGGCGACAAATAGCCACATGTGTCGGTGTTTCTCTATCATCGGCATTTTCGGCATCACTTTGAAACTCTAAAACGCAAGGACACCCCGCGGAGTGAAGACTTTCTTTCGCATAGGGAAATATTTGAATTACGATTGCTGAATAAGCGAAAAAAACAAATGCTTATTTTCTTGCTTGAAACAACGATAAACCAATTTAACCCTGTTGCCAAAAGTAATAGCATGCATTATTAACAAACTGGTAATAATATGTTGATAAATCGCCGCTAAAAGTAGAGAAGCGTTATGTGCAAATATCACAGGAATTTGAATTTGCGACGAATCCACTTTCAGTAATATAGTTAACGGCGCATTGAAATGAAAAGTTGATTGATTTTTTTTGACCAAAGATAATGGTCGGCGATTGCTGAAAGTAGGACATGCAAAGAAAGGCTAATGAGACACAGCGACGCACATGTTGTTTTGCCATCGTCGGAACATCTTTTTAAAGACCTATAAACGCGTTTTTATTTCACCGTAACCCCCCCCTTGAAAAAATCCTGGCTGCGCCCCTGCTGAGGTACTCCTCTAGTATGTTCTAGTGTCCGCCATATTGGTTCGCATACTACAGGAGTACCAAATTGCACTGTGAATAAATTGCATAAAATCTCATGTGGTAAATAAATTTGCATTTTTAATTTCAAGGTAGCAAGAATATATTTCGATCCAATCTCTCCAACATGAAAACAATGAATTGCGACAAGAAAATTTGATTGAACTGAACAAAGTTGCCGGACACAGACCAAGGTCTACTTTAGTCTTAAGTACGAAGTATTTTTACAAGAACCAGTACTAGCTTTGCTCATTTTGTACTGCAATATTTATTCTATTATCTTTACCTGTATGATATTTTCAGGCATAAATGTTCGATTTTTGTTTTTACTGAACACTGGAGCCCGGCCCACCAAACCATTCAGTGTGGCCCTTGTCAACACTCAAATTTCCCCATCAAGCATATGTACCCCATCAATACATGTTTTCATTGTTTTGACTTGTGTTGTGTCTTTATTATTGGAACGCTGAGCAACAGTCGTATTCTTTTGTCTTTCTCGCATTGTGTGGCCCGGCTAACTGTATGAAGTTGGTTATATGGTCAACCCAAAAATGTTGCACACCCCCCTTAATAGTAAAAAAAATAATAAAATGTAAATCTCAAACAAAGTTATGTTTGCCAAATTCCAATTTCTGTCTCCAAGGTATTCAGCAAGAAAATAATGCAATTCGGTCCCTACAACATGAGAATGATGAATTGCGACAAAGTTTGACCGTCCACCAGAACGCATTGGAACTTATCATGACCAAGTACAGACAGCAGATGATGAAATTTACTAAGCACCAGAAGTATGTGGATCTTGTCAATGTATTTCATAATCTCAGTGAGAGGAAAGTCTATTGTTTTACTATAAAATGGCTGTATTATTTCTAATAAACATTTAATTGAAGTTTCAGTCTTTCAGAATACCTTATGGTTCTAATACGAACAATCCTATTTCCCGTAGAAATGGCAAATTAAGGTTTTTATCCTAGGTTTTGGCCAGTTCAGTGCAGTGGCTCCAAAAGTTTACATTCAAATGCGACAGTCTATATAATATATGTACAGGGTGTCCATGAAGTCCCTTTACAATTTCAATTTTGTTGTGAAGTCAGTTCTCAATATATCTTGACCATTTTTTTTTTAAATCGGTAATTGTTTAAGTATTGTTACCTCATTTAATACATCTGTGAGGGCCGAAACAATATATGGTATCGATAAATTTCTTTACAATTTTAAAAAATTTTACGACTTTATGGACACCCTATATATTGTTTGAATAATATCGAATACTTGTACTTGTATTTAAAACAAAATATACTTTTTATCAGGTTTAACATTATTATCAGACCTGCTACACTTTAAGTTTCGCTATGTTTTGAAAGTATTAGTGTTAAGTATTGTACTGGGGTACCTTGAGCCTATGGAATGTTCCAATGGGTTCCACCCCACCAAAAAGATTGAGAACCAGTGGATTAGGCATATTGGAGCGACAATTCTAAAAGCTAAGAAGAACACATTATAGCATGGGGTGTGCAACCTTTAATACAGGACGTCCAGATAGAAATAACTGGGCGAAACCTGTTACAGCATTGTAAAGTCGTAGTCATGTATTAACTAAACTCAGGTATTGGTTTCGCAACGCACAGGGATTGGAATTACTTGCACGTACCAAGTTGATTTTAATTGAAAACTGATTTCGCGGTCTGTACACCATTCAAAATTGCCCTCTTGTGGGCCGCATTTGGCCCATGGGCCAGTCGCAGGTTGCGCACCCCTGCATTATAGTATTTGTAAATTAATATTAAAAATCCAAAGCCGTATAGCTGAATAATATTCACAATGAATAATTACTAAGATTTACTTGGATTCAAATATTTCAACAAAATCAATGAACTGTGGCAGTTGAATCGTTGACAGCATTGACAGCATTTTTAGATTTATTTATATCTTTCGTTTTCAGCATCCAGATCACTGAAAATGCTTATCAAGCAGAAAAACAATATAACAATAAGAAGAGAATATGGAACTCATTGATAAGGTAACGAGACCAAGGTTACTCTAGTCCACAGTTATGTTGTAGTGCTTGGTTACGCTACCCCACAATTTCGGTTACCTCCGACCACCACAAAATTGTGGAATGGCAAATTGTAGGCTTGAGTAACCTTGCGTAACATTGAGCATTTTTATGTATAATCTCATAGTAGAAACAGTGTGTACCAATATGGAGGTAACTAATTTTGTTCGCCTATTTTACATCAGGTGTAAAGAGACTGAAATCTATGGGCAGAGAGTATATTCACTTAGCTAACACAGACAGTCCCCGAACTCGTAATAGAATAAGGAAAATATGAATGAAATTATGGCCTAACCCTAACCTGGTACACACACTAAGGCAGTACTGAAATAGGCATCCTGATTAATCAAGTTCAGTTTATTATATATTTGCCACGGATATCAAACAATATGTGATGGGCTACTATTGTTTGAAGGACTGGAACCTTTCTTACTTGGCAATCTTGTCATAAGTAATGCTGGAGGTTTGACAATAATTATTCAAACAAAATAATTAAGTCACATGGTGGCGCTAAAGGTTCATTTATCCCAAAACAAAAAGATGGCGGTTTTAAAAACATTGATTATTTTTTCATGTTTCAGATCCACGGGATGGCTGCTGTGATGAGGCATGCTGCGAATGTTGACGATGAGCAATATCTCAGAGATTACGGAGAATTATCCCGATTGCAAACAGAAAATGACGTTTTAAGAGAAATGCTGATGATATTTATTTCATTTGGATTAAGACTTATAACCACTGAACAGAAAGATTCTGAAAAGACTGAAAAACCAGAGAATGAACCTGAAATGGTGCTCACTGACGATACTACTAGTGACAAGACAGTTATACATGAGGGGGAATCACCCTAAGACTACTCCCAACAATCAGTCAAATAATTATATTACAATAGGGAGGAAGTTTATGTTCCTTTATCTTGTTATTCCTTGTGTTTCTATTGAAACTCAGTATTGAGAAAATATCTGGTTTATACAAAGTGCTCAGCACAAGGCTGTAGGCCAGGGTTTTCCAAACTGAGGTCGGGTCATCTTCTTATTACTGTTATACTTTGTGTTTTTGTTAAAGAGAAAAAACTTATTCGTGTACTTTGCTACACAAGCAACACACAGAGAAGGTTGTGATTAGCACTCAAAGACAGCTAGTGGTTTATACGCAAGGGGGAATCCCCATGATTATTTTTTCTGAGAGTTACACTCAAAAAACAAAGTAAAAAAAATAGGAGAGAATATATGTTCCTCCCATCTTATTGTTTTTTTTGAGCTCGGTATTGAGAAAAGTATAATCTAATTGATTTGCTGTACTCCACACAAGACCAGTGGTTTCAAACCAGGGTTCATTCCGCCAGTACAGTCAAAAGGGTTCTGCAATTTTAGATTCCGGTAGTCTATATTATTATATCGGTACTCCCGTAGTATGTGTACCAAGTAAGGGTCAGGGCATAATTTCATTCAGATTTTCCTTATTTTAGTTCTATTACGAGTTCTAGGACTGTCTGTGTTAGCCAATTGAATATATCCCATAGGTTTCAGTCTCTTCACACAACTTGATGTTGGCGAACAAAATTAGTTATCTCCATATTGGTACACATACTTCCGGAGCATCCCTTACTCTTGTTATTCCTTGTGTTTCTATTGAAACTCAGTTTTGAGAAAATATATCTGGTTCATACAAAGTACAAGGCTGTAGGGGGTAGGCTGTCCAGGGGTTCTGCAGGTTTGCATTGAAATCCTGTAGTCTATATTATTATATTTGTAATGTTTGGATATAATTAAATACACAGATATAATATAATAAGTGTGTTTCATGAGAGACTTTCATTTCCTCTACATTAGAGGTAAGAACAATTCCAGCCCGACCTAGGCCCGTATGAAACCGACCCGAGCCTGACTATTTAACTGGATTTGCAGGCCCAAGCAAACAAGAAATTTCATATTTTAATCAGGAGATCTCTTGCAAGAGTGTCGTGTTGATGAGGCAACTTTTTTGCAGACCACGGTCTTTCGTGGCCAGAACGCCCCACTTGAAAAAAAATCAGCGATAGAGAAGCCCGACTCGAATTTTGGGTTCGGGCTTCAGATCTTAGCTCTACTCTACATCAAATTTCTGTTTCACATTTTTTGATTTGCATATTATAATGTATAATCAGTTACACAGGGGTTCTTAAGCCTTTGATGGGTATCTTGGGGTTCCTCTCATCAATAAAAGTTGAAAAATCTTTGCTCTAGACAAGAAACACTCGAAAGAGGTTCTGGTTGGCACTCAAATGAAGACATTATTTCCAATGTCAATTTTTATGTTTCCAAATTCCACGACTTGAGCATTCGATGATACATGAGATAGGAGAGCAATAATATTTGCACAACTGTGACAGACTTAGCATTTTAGAGTTTTATACCAATTGGGGTTAGAGGTAAACGGATGAAATTGCCCTTGTCCCTGTAGGTGGAATTCTACAGCTAGTCTTACTTCTGAACGAAAGCAATAAATGTTTTTTATTTTATAGTTATCATCATACTGTGGAATGAATTTTTATTTTTGGCAATTTTCTCGCTATTCAGATACCTTCAGAATTAATTATGGTAAATGGTAATTCAATAATAGCTAGCTTGTGCGAAGCGAACTACTCAAGTCATAAGATCATTAACCAAAATTTTTGTGCCTGCGACTACAGGAAAGACTATCGTATGTTAAATGAAGCTGTGGCAGCCGCAGTTTTACCCAGTTATTTCTATCTGGCCCTAAAGGTTGCGCACCCCTGAGGGAATGGCCGAATAAACAATCTAGTACCGGTTATTTGAATACATACTGAAATAGTATTTTTGAACATATTCCTAATGTTTAGTAAAGGATTCGTTTCCTGGATATTTATTTGAATCAGATTGGACATTTCTGATACTCATGTTGGCTTTATCCAGTAATAAAAATGTTTAAATTTGTCATACAATCAGATTCATTCATTAAACTATTTTATTAAAAAGTCAACTGAAAGCACATTTGCTGAAATATTATTGGTTTGAAGACTCCATACCAAGGACTTTGTTATTTTATACACAACTGAGCGCTCCAGAAGTATGTGTACCAATATGGAGGTAACTAATTTTATTCGCTTACCTTACATCAAGTTGTGCAAATGGACTGAAACCTAGGCAGGGGTATATTCACTTGGCTAACACAGACAGTCCCCGAACTCGTAATAGAACTAAAATAAGGAAAATTGGAATAAAATTATGGCCTGACTCTAACCTGGTGCACACACTACGGGAGTACTCACAATTGGACTCCATACCACTTATAGTGTAATAAATTGGCCATAAAAATTATGGCCTGACCCTAAGACTGGTTTTATACATTTGGAGTAAAAAATTAGCCGTCCCCCATATTGAAACAATTTCAGCATGATAATCAATTTTGCAAGATTACACATTCTTTATATCAAATTGGTTTGAAAAACACTTAATGCATATCAAATTATTTATAAAGTTGAAACATATAAAAAAATATTTTACTGGAACAATAACTCAGTGGTATTTTTGCTTCAGAACTCTTAATGGTTTGTAAATATAGTATTGGCTTGGTCGCATAAATTGTTATAAAAATATTAACACATTCGTTTATGTTAAATTGGTTCGAGCACACATAGGATAGGATAGGGATAGGATTTACATATTTATCCCGGGGGAGAGGAAAGCCGATAAGACGGCTTATCCATATGGCGAACCACGGTCTCTCGTCCGGTTACCATTCCAAGTCGGGTATGGGATTAGTTTTTACTGTATTGTTTGTTTTTCGGAAGCATGGACTTGGTGGTGGAGGAAGCCGTAACCGACCAGCGGTTACGTGAACCACCCAACGACGGCGAGGAGTCCAGCAATCCTCTCGCACATAACCATCCCTGCATGGGATTCGAACCTGCAAACCCACGCAGAGTAATTAGAGGTGTGGTGGCGAGCGTATTCCTAACGCTTGGCCCGTTGAGCCACACCGCCGCGCACACATAGAATACACTTAAGCACAAAGACAAATAAATTTTGATGTGCAAAAGTGTACAAAGTCACATTTTTCCAAAAATAATTTCGCTGGAACTCTTGATTTGTATATTGTCAGATGCTTGATATATATTAGGTACTCCCGATTCACGAAGCATGTGAACCAAGATGGCGGACACCGGAACGTAGTATTTGTACCAGGAAGGGTTAGGCCATAATTTTATTCTTATTTCAGTTGTATTATGAGTTCGGGGACTAGCCGAGTGACTCCCGTAGTATTTGTACCTTAACTTATGGCCTAAACCCTATCCTGGTACACATACTATGTTCTGGGGTCCGCCATCTTGGTTCACATACTTCGGTAGTACCCTATATTATACAGAACTTTGCTTGGTTGCGTAATTATGAAATTGATACATGAAATACTCTAGGATATTTATAGATACATACAGTGGTGGTTGACAATTAGGAACTTATAGTATATCTATGAATCTATTGGAATGTGGTGCAATTAACAGCAGCAGTGGGGAACCTACGGAAAAAGTATACAATATGCCATAAAAATAAATGCATAAGAACGACATTAAAACTTAGATTAATAATATATTTAGTTGTGGATAACAATTAGCACTGATAATATTTAAACACATAATCTATACAGCCTAATTCATGAGCTCAATACCACAGAGTTGGGTTGGACATTTATTAAATCAAATCATACTTGATTAATTAATTTTTGTTAAAGTACGAACCAATGGGCATTCGTGTATAACACACAAATTGTCAGAACAATTTTCAGATATCTTGACTAACTTCAAAATGCCAGTTTATTTAACCTATTATAATTAATAAAGAATTAATGCGAATACATTTTGCTGATTGATTCCACCAAATTAAATATATTGGCAATACAATCATCCTATTAGCGTTGTGTTTGGACTCGACTATGTTGGCATGTCTGATTAAATAACCCCAGTTCAATCATATGCCCGCTACCTCACCCAGAGTGTTGTAGACTGTGGAAAAACAGGAATATTTAGAGAATTATAAAAAAAATGCCTCAAAAATATTAATTTATATGATAGCAGTCACTGATATCTAACAATATGTGAGGAGCAACTATTTATTTGAAAGTTTCAAAATCTTTTCTTTTTGCCTACTCAATCTAATAGACCATGGGACAGGTGAGGGGGTGGAATTTAAACCTGCAATGTGTAATCAACGATGCCAGCGCAGTTAAGTCCTAAGCTTCAGCCGCCTAGGGCATTTTACTTATTTGTCAATTTGCCTTACACAAATGGCACAAAATACAATTCTGAATATGAAATGTTGTTATGATATTTAGTTTCATTGGTTCTTTATTTGTAATATTTGATCAAGAACATAATTTGCACAATGGCTCCAATGGTAATATTGTTTTGGTATTTGATGTAGATTTAATGAAGCAAGTTCAGTATCCTATGCAGGGAACAGTACAATCAGTGTTGTAGGAAATCTTTCTGGATCTCGTCAACTTCGGAACCACGAGAGGGAAGCCTGAGAAGTGGAAGGAAATTTTTACTGGAAGAAAAAATATGTCGAAGTGAAAATATAATTTTGATTAGAGGCAATAAGATAAAACTAGAATTTATTAATCTATACACTGACTATAATACGGCAGCGTATTCAGACATAATCTGTTGAAGTCATGTTTTTGTTATATTTATTTATCTATCCAAGCTTGATATTTCCTACAAGCTACAGAGCTAATTTTTTGTCACTGGTAAAATTACAGTATCTATGAAAAATATTCTATTCAATTCAAGAGTCTTGCTGCACACGAACACAAATATATTTCTGTAACGTTTCGTCTGACCGAGGTCAGACTTGTTGTAAAATGCTTGTCTGAAGAAGTCTGACCTTGGTCAGACGAATTGTTACAGAAATATATTTGTGTTCGTGTGCAGCAAGACTCTTCAATTGAATAGAATGGCCATTTACACTCTTGCTACAGCATCCTTGCGTAATACGCATACGGATCCACCTGCGCAAAGGCATAGAGAGCAAGGAAAGGTAGTTAGTTTCGCGCAACCACAACTGTTAGTTATCTATGAAAAATATTAGTCATTTACATATCATTGAATGCTTGCACAGAGCCTTGTATACAGGTAAAAACATGAAAATGTGGAATAAAAAAACTTTTATTTCTATATTATTCAAATCACCATATCCTACACACTGTTTTGTCACCATTTCAATGAAGAAATGACAGAGCAACTGATTGAACTCAAAAGAACTGGGTGGATGTAAACCTGGAGAAAATTTCATGTAAACAAGCAACCCTTTATCTACCTTCGATACCAATGCAAGTTCATTACTCAATTCAGTTTCAAGTGATGATTATCCAACTTGTTATTTCAGGAATTTAAGACTATTCATAAGGATGCATGTTGGGGAAAGTGGGCAAAGCAATATTTTGCCAGAGTGTCAATTGAATAAAATTATCTAACCAGTATTGGAGGATCATGCGTAAATCCTTTTGCCTTCAATGCTTGTTTCAGTTTCATTGTATGGTTTGGATCTGGATATCCATTGCTGAAACAAAAAAGAATTTATGAACTCTGTTTGAGCATGTTTCTAGAAAAATAATAGAAATTTGTCAAGTTTTCTGTTTAACCATAACAGATCCTGCCCGGAGAGTATTGAAAAACAGAATTGGGTTCTAGGAATAAAAAAACCAAGATGGTGGACACCGGAATGTGGTATGTGTACCAGTTTGGGTAAGGCCATAATTTTATTGCAATTTTCCTTATTTTAGTTCTATTACGAGTTCGGGGACTAGCCAAGTGACTCTAAAATTATAGCTTAACCCCAACCTGGTACACATACTACTTCCTGTGTCCGCCATTTTGGTTCACATACTTTAGGAAGTACCAAGATTTCGTCTGAGAAATCAAAAAAAGTCATGATGGGGCTACAAACTATGGTTCGACAAACATTTAACTTTACCATAAGCGGCCATTCAAGTTTATGTTAAAAAATTTGAGAAAATTTAATGTATGTCAGAAATTTAGACTTTTCAAAAATAAAAAGTCTTCTTCTTCAAAATTAAGAAGTCCAAAATTAAAAAAAATGATTAAGAAATTACGACTCTAGTTTTGAACTTGATACCAAAAAATGTCAAAATTAACTTCCCTCTCTGCTCCCGTCACAGGTCCTTACAATTTCAGATGAAATGAAAATCATGCTAATTCATAAAGTCATAGCAAATAATCTTCTGTACATGATGACCAGGCAGTTTTATTAACATAGTTGGTCAGAGTGAATTATAAGAAAACCATTGGTTTGGACTTGCTCAGAATGAATTATATAAAAACCATTGGTTTGATGTCTCTGGTAGTTATAAAACGTTAAATCCCTGTAAATTTAATAACTCATCGTTCCAAACAATTTTTCCTCTTCTGTCACCAACTTCCTGAATATTGAAAATCAATCCTGCATTGAATGCTTGAATGAGAAAGTTGAGACATATCCCTCCATCCCCAGTATATGGCAAATATTCAGTGAATTCTTGAGCTTCATATGAAACCTCCTGAAGAAACAAACAAAACTAATCATCTCTCATACCTGGGGGTTTGTTAAACTGATATAAATATCAGAATATCTATGAAGGTTAAGCAGAAGTTAAAAACTTAATCAGGAGATATCTGAATTGTCATTGCAAGAGTGTCGTGTTGATGAGGCAACTTCTGTTTTTGGCAGACCACGGTCTCCCGTGGCCAAAACGCCCCATTTAAAAAAAAGTCAGCGATAGAACAGCCAGGCCCGGCTCGAATTTCGGCTTCGGATCTTAGCTCTACTATACATCAAATTTCCGTTTCACATTTTTTTGATTTGCATATTATAATGTATATTCAGTTACACAGGGGTTCTTAAGCCTTGGAAATGTTTATTGGGGTTCCTCTCCTCCATAAAGGTTGAAAAATCTTTGCTCTAGACAAGAAGAACTCGGAAGAGGTTCTGGTTGTCACTCAAATGAACACATTATTTCCAATGTCAATTCTGATGTTTCCAAATTCCACAACTTGAGCATTTGATGATACATGATTTCCCTGTACAGTGCAGTCTGCACTTACTTGGGGCAATGGTTTAGTACAAATTCGCACTGGTGTAGTTTTCAAAATGAATATCGAACTGAATAGAACATTCATAAAAAAAAAGAAATACTAAGTTGAAATATTTGCACATCTGTGACAGACTTAGCATTTTAGAGTTTTATACCAATTGGGGTTAGAGGAAAACTGATAAAATTGCCCTTGTCCCTGTACGTGGAATTCTATAGCTAGTCTTACTTCTGGACAAAAGCAGTGAATTGTTTTTTATTTCATAGTTATCATCATACTGTGAAATGAAGTTTTTATTTTTGGTAATTTCCTCGCTATTCAGATACCTTCAGAATTAATTATGGTAAATGGTAGTTCAACCACAAGCTATATGATCTAGTTGTCTTGTCCTAGTCCATAAGCATTAGATATAGTAAATACAAGTTCTTTGTGTATGTTAGGGGTGTGCCAGATGCAGCCCTGAAGAAAAATTGTGCGTCCTTCTGAAAAGTGCCATATTTGAATGACATGTTCCCGTGTCACGAGATTTTATTTTTGTAATTCCAATTCTTTACGTTGCGAAGCCTATATCTGAGTCCAATTCATTATCAATGCCTATGACATTGCAATGGCCCAACAGCTAGCTCGTGCAAAGCGAACTACTCAAGACTACCGTATGTATATAAAGCTGCAGCCGCAGTATCACCCAGTTATTTGCTATCTGGCCCTAACGATGGCGCATCCCTGAGGAAATGGCCAAATAAACAATCTAGTACCGGTTATTTGAATACATACTGAAATGGTATTTTTGAACATATTCCTAATGTTTAGTAAAGAATACGTTTCCTGGATATTTATTCGAATCAGATTGGACATTCCTGATACTCTATCATGTTGGTCTTATTCAGTAATAAAAATGTTTAAAGGGGTTTTGCTGATTTATTATTGGTATCATAGTAGAAGTATGTGTAGTGTACCAATATGGAGGTAACTAATGTTATTCGCCTACTTTACATCAAGTTGTGTAGAGAGACTGAAACCTATGGACAGGGGTATATTCACTTGGCTAACACAGACAGTCCCCGAACTCGTAATAAAACTAAAATAAGGAAAATCTAAATAAAATTATGGCCTGACCCTAACCTGGTGCACACACTACGGGAGTACTCACAATTGGACCCCATACCACTTATAGTGTAATAAATTGGTTACTAAGACTGGTTTTATACATTTCGAGTAAAAAATTAGCCGTCCCCCATATTGAAACAATTTTGCAAGATCACACATTCTTTATATCAAATTGGTTCGAAAAACACATTAATGCATATCAAATTATTTATAAAGTTGAAACATATAAAAAAATATTTTACTGGAATAATAACTCAGTGGTATTTCTGCGTCAGATCTTTTAATAGTTTGTAAATACAGTATTGGCTTGGTCGCATAAATTGTTATAAAAATATTAACACATTCGTTTATATTATTATTAAATTTGTTTTATATAAAATATAGAATACACTTGAGCACTTAGCCAAATGTGTGTGAGTATGAGTGCAAGAGTATACGAAGTCACGTATTTCCATAATTTGTATATTGTCAGATTCTTTTATATTAGGTAATCCCGAAGTATGTGAACCAAGATGGCGGACACCGGAACGTGGTATTTGTACTAAGTTAGGTTCAGGACATAATTTTATTCCAATTTTCCCTATTTTAGTTCTATTACGAGTTCGGGGACTAGCCATGTGACTCCCGTAGTAATTGTACCTGAAATTATGGCCTGGTACCTGGTACACATACTACGTTTTTGTGTCCGCCATCTTGGTTCACATACTTTGGAGGTACCCTATATTATACAGAACTGCGCTTGGTTTCGCAATTATATAAATAATACATAAAAATGCTATAGGACAGGGATGGCGAACCTTTTTCAATGAATGGGTCAAAAATTATATTTTTATCGCGGAACAGAAGAGAGTGGGTCACAGATATATGATCAATGTTGTATCTATAAGAAACTTCTGAAACAAATCTTTTAGGCTTATGTTGGTGTAGTTTCAGGCTTTACTTATGCAGCACTTCTATCAGGGACTTGATTCGGGCACTCGATTTTATGAAATTAAAGTACGAAAACACGCATATGAATTACCATAAACATTTAGGATGATGCGGTAAATTATTTTACGGTTCCAAAGAGTTTGGAGGGAATCCCACCTTGACAGTGTTCTATTTTTCGATCAACTTCCAACCTCATTAAGGCACTTTTACACTCCCCCATTGTTATTTCAGATTTCTAGGCTTTTATTTCAAGTCTGAAAGATTTTGTTCTCTTAGCGGTATTGTGGGCGAGAAACTAATAAAATACAAAGTAGCATCTAGTTCTCGCATAACCCCTAAAACAGTCTGCAGATGAACTTCCGAAAGAGACCCGACGTAGCGACGAATTAACATATCAGTTGCATTGTTATGTCATAAACGATGTCAGAGCCAATAGCTGAATGATGGTTCACAACGGTGCAGACATGCGTCCAAGATTAAGGGTTTTGAAAATTACCATACCGGCCCGAAATTAACAATTTGAATATGAGCCCTCGCGGCCCGAGCTACCCAACTGACGGTAGATTCAGTGGCGTATCGAGGGTGTGGCAGCCATGGCTCGTGCCATGGGCGCTGTTTAGACAGGGGCGCAAAAACGGCAAAAATTTTTAATCGCAATATGTTTCAATAGAATTATTTCAAATTGGAGACGACTGAAACTCGCATTTTTACTTGAAAAATATCGTACAGGTACAGTATAGCATTTCAATAACAGTCTATATAAATCGTTAACCAACTATCGAGGGGTGCATTTTTTACCTTTGCCATGGGCGCCATGTTACGTAGATACGCCACTGGGTAGATTATAATAGTTTAGGTATTGTTAGATTAATTTAAGGCTTGGCGGGTCACGAATAAAACGCGGTGGGTCACTTTGTGACCCGCGGGTCAGTGGTTCGCCATCCCTGCTATGGGATATTGATAGATATATACAGTGGTGGTTGGCAATTAGAAGCTCAGAAGAATTGTTTGGATGGAATGTGGTGTAATTAACAGCAGCAGTGGGGAACCTACGGAATAATTATACAATATATCATAAAAGTAAAATATTAATTAATATGCATAAGAATGACATTGAAAATTAAAGATGTTTCGATTACTAATACATTTAGATGTGGTCGACAATAAGGACCCAGAGCAGAAATAGGATATTTATACAGCCTAATTCATGAGCTCAATTACACAAGGTTGGGTTGGACATTTTTAAATCAATTTATACTTGACATATTAATTTTCGGCCACAGTAAAAACTAATGGGCATAACCTCCCAGGAGTTTGAGTCAATTTTAAAGTATCGTGACTGACACAAAAATGCCAGTTAATTAAACATATTTTGATTAGTATATTAAAATTGATGCGAATAAATAATGTTTTAATAAAAATGCTGATTGATTGCGTCGAATCCAATATATTGACAATGCAACCTAGCTATGATGGTAATATTGTTTTGGCTCTTGATGTAGTTTTGATGAAGGCGAGTTCAGCATCCTCCATGCGGTTGATCGTTTGCAGGAAATCTTACTTGTCTTCCATTCATTAAAAATATGATCCCCCTCTCAATATCAATTTCTGAGAAATATCAATTCCTGAGAAATGACAAAGAAATTAAAACAATTAATAAAACCAGAATTTGTCAATCTGTGCACTCTGATATGGCAGTTCATTGAAACATGTTATGTTTTTGCTATATTCATTATACCTATTCAAGCTAAACATTTCCCAAACTACAAAACTTATTTCTTGTCACTGGTAACATCCCGTACCTCCAGAAGTATGCGCACCAAGATGGCGCACAACCTGAACATAGTATGTGTGTACCGGTTATGATTCAGGTTGTGCGATATCTTGGTGCGCATACTTCTGGAGCAACAAAATCCCAGTTTATCTAGAAAAATATTAGTCATTGACAAATCAGTGGATGCTTGTACAGAGCCTTGTCTGAAGGTAAAAACATAAAAAATTAGGAATACAAAACTATTAATTTCTATATTATTCAAATCACCATATTCTACACAATTAGCACTGCAATAGTGAAATGGCGAAGCAACTACTTGAAATCATAAGAACTAGGGTGAGATAAAAGTGAGGCCTTGGTCTTATATTATTAATTGAAACTGCACAGCACACAGAGTGTCTCATTGAAGATAGCGATTTTGAGTTTTCATTTAAAAGCTTTTAAACCATGTTATTGTGACATCATATGTGACAGTAGAGCACTTTATGATGTCTTTAGGGCTGGGCTTTCCAAGTCGAATTATTAGAATCGGAGAAAATTTCATGTGAACAAGCAACCCTTTATCTACCTTTGATACCAATGCAAGTTCATTACTCAATTCAGTTTCAAGTGATGATTACCCAACTTGTTATTTCAAGAATTTGAGACTATTCATAAGGATGCATGTTGGGGAAAGTGGGCACAGCAATATTTTGCCAGAGTGTCAAATGAATAAAATTATCTCACCAGTATTGGATGATCACACTTAAATCCTTTCGCCTTCAATGCTCTTTGCAGTTTCCTTGTATGGTTTGGATCTGGATATCCATTGCTGAAAAAATGAATTTATGAACTCTCATTGAACATGTACATAGAAAAAGAATGGAAGTTTGGTAAATGATGGATCCTGACTTCAGAGTATTGCAGTACAGAACTTGCACCTAGAGATTTGAAGAAAAAACTCTTATTTGACAAACATTTAGGCGCTCCGGAAGTATTCGTACCAAGATGACGCACAACCTGAAAACTAACCTGGTACACAATACTATGTCAGGTCGTGCACCATTTTGGTATGAATACTCCAAGAGCACCAACATTTAAATTTATCATAAGCGACCAATTTAGTTTCTGTTAAAAAGTCTGAAATTGTAACTTCTTAACAGGAACAAATTATGACTCTGACTTCCAAATAAATGTCAAAGTTCAACCTTTCTTGGGTTTTGTTCAGAATGAATTATAAGAAAACCATTGGTACTGAGAACCACAACCATAGTGCAGATGGCCCAAAATACAACATTTTAGAAATCATAATTAGATTTCTTATCTATTTAATAAATACGAGTTGTGGTCATCATGGTTACGTGGATATGTCCGGAAATTTAGACCAGACCCTGGCAGTTAAAAAACATTAAGTCACTCTGAATTAAATAAATTGTTTTCATATAAAAATGAGCTTGGTTTTCTTTTGAGCAAGATTGATAAAATCCAAATAAATGAATTTGAATAATTTTTAGGAAAAATATTTTTATCCAATATGTCTTCATGCTTTGAAAATAAATCCCAAGGTCATTATAAGCAATAACTGATATACGAGGGTTGTGAATCCCATTTTTTATTATTTCCCCTAAATAACAATTTAGATATCAAATAAGGATTTTAAAAGGAATTTTGAACTGCCTCGTAGTGCAAATACATAACAAGATTTTGAATTTGTGTTATTCCTTCCTATTTCTTACATTTTATGAAGTAAGTAACCACCAAATATAAAGAACACAAAGTACTTACTTTCCTGGTCCTCCAGTTTTATTAGTCTTATGAGGAAACTCATTGTTCCAAATAATTTTTCCTCTTCTGTCACCAACTTCCTGAATCTTGAAAATCAATCCTGCATTGAATGCTTGATAGAGTAAGTTGTAACATATGTTTCCATCATCAGTCCATGGCAAATATTCAGTGAATTCTTGAGCTTCATATGAAACCCCCTGAAGAAACAAACAGAACTAATCATCTCTCATACCTGGGAGTTTGTTAAACTGATATAAATATCAGAATATCTATGAAGTTTTAGCAGAAGTTAAAAATTTTCTAACAAAATACTTGGTTTCTAATAGATTAATTCAACTTGACAACCCAACAACTTAATTAAACATTGAAATCAGAAATTATAAGGAAGACCGCTAAATATTTAGCTTGTCGTGATTTTACTGCATCATTGAATCAAATTCTAAATTAAACATAGCAGAACTAAATTCTATGAACAAATTAAATTTAAACAAACCACGAGTTTAATATTACTCAAGTTTCAACAAGCATATGATCTATATTGCGTATGTTATGATTTTACTGCACAAATGGCTTCTATATTCGAACTTTTTCTCAATAACAAACCTTTCAAAGCTTTGATTCCCATTATAACTGAATTCAATCAGCATACCAGTTTAAATTAATTATAGATGGACAAAGCATGAACCAGAGTAAACCCATATAAGCATTATACAAAATACTGCCTGATTCTGTATATTTCTATGAGAAGCAATAATTCCTGTGAGTGAATGCAAACATTTAGCAATACTTCTTTCAAACTTCTGGACTGTGCTTCTGGACTGGACTTTGATTACCAAACGGTGTACCGCTGTGCACTAGTGCTACGCAACAATAGAGATGGACACTGCTTGCTGCAATTTCCCAAGCTGCAGTTTATTTATCTGTTTATTGTTGAGTTTGTTTGGAGTTTCAAAATAAAATCAGGCAGAGAAAAGTTGACATTAGGCATATATTACAAACATAAAGTACACATTAATGATCACAATATTGAATTTTATTCAAATTTTTTCCATAAGTGCACCGTTAGCATTTTTTTCCTAATAATTCAGCGCCGCACAAACAAAAAGTTTTGAAACAGCTGGCCTAATGGTTGAAGTGTTGGACTGAACTAAGCTGACATCACATATTGAACATCTCGGTTCAAATCCATGTCAACCACCTCACACAGGATGAAATAAATTGGATAGGAAATGCAGAACCAGAAAATTCGAAATAATAATATCTCCTTAAATATCATTAGATATCAGTGTCTGATAGCTTAAATTTCATTAAATATAAGATATGACAGAATTAACATATTTATCCTGGGGAGAGAAAAGCCGATAAGACGACTTAATCAAGTGGCGAACCACAGCCTCTCATCCGGTTACCAGTCTATAACACGTAAGGGATTGTTTAGCCAGTTATTCGTTTTCGGAAGATGACTTGATGGTGGAGGAGGCTGTAACAGACCAGTGGTTACGTGAACCACCTACTAAATATCAGTGACTGCTTGTATAGGGCCTTGTTCAGAGCAAAAGGCATGAATAAGCATTGCATAAAAAAGTAAAATGACAGTACTATTATAAGGGATGTCTTTGCCATTTTATCAAAATCACCATATTTGTAGCATTAATGAAATCAAAGGGTATGACAGAAAATTTTTTATTTTCCATCCACGTTTTTTCTTCACATCGTGTTGTATTTAGTAAATTTTGACATATAATAAATGATTTTGCTTCTTGATTGACAATAAGATATATATTTGTGACCCCTCAATGAATCAAGAAATGAAATTCAAGAAATTCACAATAACAATAATTGTACCAAAGAATTCTAGGCAAACTATCAGGTTATGGGCATCCCTAAATATTACTTTTACCAAATTGTAATTTTCCATTTATTGCACTGGTATTTGTTTCAGGAAATATATTTTAATTGATCGATGTTCAAATTTACTAATGTGCAATGGGGATTGATATTAAGAACAAAAACCTTATTGATTAGGAATCTTGATTCCAGTAAATCTGTAATTTATTTTCCAACCAACAGTTAAATTTGTTTCATAACTCACCTTCAGACTTCCAGCAGGAAATGAGTAGGTGATGACACGAGTCCCATTTCCTACATATCCTGGCAGTGATTCAGGCAACCCATCCCATAACATCCCCCCACCAGATGGTTGTTTGTTGATGATTCTTAGACCAGAAGTAGTTTGACTTGAAGACTGAGATTCTGCACCTGGATAAATGAAACCAAAACTTAATGATATAAATAATGTTTGTTTTTATTTAAGCAAAAATGCTTGTGATTGATGGGTTCAATGATATTTAAAAGTTACCACGATATGTGATAATTAATTATGTATTAAAAGAATGAAAATTATGATACCTACATAATATATTTAAGCTTTTGTGTGGTTATATGAGTTTAGGGCAATACCATGGTCCAGTGCAGTGGTTCTTAAACTGGGGGCGCAAGAGGTCACAAGATGCCCATTTGAAATCCCACTCTTGTTGCTTTATAATGATGTACCATTGTGTTGTTTATGCGAATGCACAATGACCTTTTTTTTACATTGTCACAAAAACGCTGACGAATTAGGCCTACAAGTGACAACACACGATAAAAATGATCATTATGTTACGATGTTTTTTCTTTATTTATGCTGTTACAATGGTCAACCTGAAAGCGACACACGGTTTAATGTTTTGAATAAAAATAATACTTTTGCTGATGTGAGCCAGTTTGTAAGTAGGGCTAACTTTTCAAAACACTCTGAATTAAAGCGTCTGAAATTTTGCAATGGTAAGGTATAACATGAATTTTTCATAGGTCAACGGGGTCCACATGCATAATAACCGTAGAAAATGAACTGCTTTTCTTTATGCTGGAAACATACATAATGAATTTGCACTTCTCTATTTTTTAAACTGTATTTTCAGCCTTGTAGTTGTAAATATGTCAGAAAGGATTGTTTGTGAAGTTTGAAGAGGTTAAGCAAGCCAGGAAGTTTGTAATAGTTTATTTGCAATAGTTTTTAGCAAATGGATTTTTGGCATAGCTCAATAGTGATTACCGGTAAGTAAACACTTACTTGAGATTTTTTTTATGTGTGTTATGTGAACGTTTAATTAAGCAGGAAATACATTAAAGTGCAAAAAATATACATGTATTGTTTTTTGTTTTAGGTAAAATTCAGTTTGTATTTACCAAGTATTGCAAAATGACCGGAAAAGGAGAATGTATGATGACGATTATCTCAAGTATAGCTTTATACATACGACAGTGAATTATAAAGTTGTACTCCGATGCGTTTTATGCCTATAAATATTTGAGCAATTAAGCAATGAGACCAACCGACTCACAGCATATCATCATCATTAAACAAGGTAACCTGCCTTTTACAATAGCATTTGGGGGGGGGGGCAAAGTTTTTAAGAATTTTCAAAAGGGGCGCGGATCAAAAAGTTTAAAAACCATTGGTCTAGTGGTTAAAGCGGTAGACTTAACTGTAGGATGAAATGACAGATTACACATTTCAGGTTCAAACTCTATCCCCCCCCCCCAAAGTCAAAGTGTGTAATAAATAAGGTAGGCAACGCCATATAGAGAAAAGTCTGGTTCTTTGAAATAAAGTCCCTTTTTACTTATCAATAGATATCAGGAAGTGCAAGTATATGGCTTAGTTTGTAAATTAATGTATTTTCGAACAATTCAATGTAACAAATTTCTGGGGCTAGGATTAAAAACCTGTCCGCCGTGGGCGTCTAAAATTAAAAATTAAGGTGTATGGTGTTTCCTTTTTTATTTTTTGATATTTTACATTGTCGCTTTTCAATTCAGAAATTTTGGCTGTGGCTTCACTTTCTTATTACCGAAACGCAATTGCATGCGACATTGACGACTTTATCAGTCTTCTAAAATATTCAAAAGAGGGGGTGAGGGGAGTTCCGAGCCGCAAAATACTCCCTTGAACCACTTGGTACAAAGGATTTTTAATTCTACATTTGCTGTTACGCTATTTGTTTGTAAATAAACATGTTTATTGGACATAACGATCGTTTCAATATTTTGTTGTTATTGTTATTATTTGTCTCCATCATTTTAAAAAAATCTCTTTTCTCTTCGAATACTGGACCAATTTGCTTTGAAATATTGAGTGAGTAAAGATTGATTTTTTTGCCAGAAGGCTATTACTTTTATTTCTTTCTAAATTTCGCATGAAATCTGATATTTCGTCTAAAATTTGGCTGTGTTATTTTATCCATGGGAACACTGGCTGTCCGGTTCGATTCTGTAAATTATTTTTACGCGAAACTCGGAATTTTTTGTGGGTACCGGGGGCGTCAAAGGTGAATACTGCTTCGCTCTGGTTAACGTGTTCATATATTTGAGCATAGCTCTCTTATTATTTAGTGTTTCATATTGAGCATTCGGCCCAGTAAGCAATCTAGAACCGGCCGACTCAAGAAAGTAGTTCCACATTGATTTAAAGCTTTGATTTTCGAGTTGAAGACTGAGATTCTGCACCTTGATTGATAAAATCAAAACGTATAGCAGAAATACTGTTTGGTATTCATAAAGTCACAGGAAATGCCTGTGATATAGAAGTTTAAAAGGCCAAGGTATGATAATACACAAATTCATATTCAGATTTACATTTACTGTGTCTAATTGTTTTTTCACTCTTTTGTGTTTTTGATATGATCCTCAAAGGTATGCTGTAATAAAATAAATGGATTTGAATTTGGCTAATTTGAAAATATTTATTTACAGAAGAAATTTATCAACAGAATTTACCTTGACACTTGGCTTCAGCAGTCTTTTGAAAAATGGACTTGTTTGCACTAGTCGAAACAGCAAGCTGGTTTGTTGCAGAGATATTGGAAGACTGAGCAAAATCTGAATAAGATTGAAAAATATTAATATTGACTAACTTTTTCAAAACACAGTAAATGTTCAACCTAAAGTCCCGAATTGGGATAGTAGATAAACCACAGTTTCATTGTTTTGATGGAAAATCAGTAACAAGAGTTATATGGCTAGTATGGTATGGTAGAATAAGAGGAAAGAGATAAAAATAAGAGGAGAGGAAAGTAAATGAGACGGCTTAGTCATATGACAAACCAGGACCTCTCGTCCGGTTAACAGTTCATGGGTATGGGGTGAGTTTTCATCCAGTTATTTGTTTTCAGACGCATCAATGGTGTACCCAAACAGCGGTTCATGAACCACCCTAAGGTGACAAGGTATCCAGCAATCTTATTGCACATAATTATCTCCAAGGAATTCGATCCTGTTGACCCACGCATGGTTATCAAAGGTGCGATTGCGAGCGTATTCCTAATGCTTAGCCACACCAACCAGCCAATTAGCAGTCACGTCAGCATACAGCCCGCAATTACCAATAACAATTTAGAAATCTAGAAAACCTTTCTTTTCAGTTCTAAGCCTGTCATTCTCAATTTCCATTTTCCTCTTTTCTTTTTGCACCCGCCTCATTTCCTCTTCATGCTCTTTTCGCATTCTTTCTGACTCTCTCCTGACTTTAACAATTTCTTCTTCTGCAATTATTAAGAGAGAAGAATTGACAGACACACAAAAATCAAGGTTGCAACAAGTTCAAACAAATTGAATGTTTTCAAACTAAATTCGAAAAAGACTAAATTTGAAAGCTTGTCAAAGTAAACATTTGTATTTATGTAGCAAATTTATTATATAAACTTAAGCTTGGTTCCCATGTCTCATCAGAAAAAGGTGGTGCATATAAAAAAAACTGCAATTTCTGTTGACGTGGTACTCTTGGTGGCAAAATCAGAACAAAGACAGAAAGAGACCCAAAACAATCAAAAAAGCTGCCTAAATTTACCGTTCGTTTTCTTTATAAGCTTTTCCATCTCTTTCATCATTTTCGTCTTTTCTTGTTCATTTTTTAATTCCATCTGCTTCATTCTTTCTTCAAACTCTTCTTTGACTTTTACAACTTCCTTCTCTGGAGCGCTTCGTACTACAGAACCTAAAAGTATTGGTTTTATTTAGACAGATTAAAACACCACAGAGCAAAATTAATTGATTAAACAAATCAAAATGTTCCCGAATATCATTCATATAAAGCAAACATCTTGGGTATTATCACAATATGTCAGGTATGATTTAAGCTAGGCTTTGGGGAAAATATAAAACCTAGACTTTATTAAATAATAATTTCATATAAAAGTCTTGCAATAAACTTTGTTTCTGACGAGTTCAAAATTTTATACTAAGGTGGAATATACTGTGTTCGACCAATTATCCAGATTTTTGATTAAAGAAATATTTCATTAGAAACTATAGAACCTTTCTACTTACTCAGTTTGGGATAAGGGCAAACAAGTTGGCCACGAAAGTATTTATGCTTCCGAATTTGTTCGGTATTTGGACGATCCTGTGGTCGGAATCTGAGCATCCAACCAACCAAATCCTCCAGATCCCCTTCTAGTTTGCTCAGGTCACATCCTTGATATCGTTTGATATTGAGATTCCATGAATCTGGGTCATTACCGAATGGGTGGGAACCATCGGTCGAAATGAAATGGATTACGAGTGCGGAAGAAATATGTCCGATTGTTTAGAACAAATATCAGAAAGGTATATTTCCGGGGCCCTCCAACCATCAGTGCCAACACGTAAAGTGCTCATTTTGGTTACAAAATGTCCTTTTCTTAATTGTTTTCCCAAACCAAAGTCAATTATTTTGAGAATTCTACCATTGTCCGATACCAAGATATTATCTGGTTTGAGATCGCGATGTAGAACTTCGTTTATGTGGATATGATCGACAGCTTCAACAAATTGTTCTATTTGTTTATGCTTGACTTCGTCAGTCTTAGGCTTTGGATCGTCTTTGACAAAGTCTGTCAAGGTTTTAGATTCAAAGTATTCCATTGCGATGTATAAATGTTCTATTGGACCAAAGAAATAAGTCCCAGATTGGAGGACAGTTATCACATTTGGGTGGGAACGAAGCTTTCGGATGATTTCCACTTCTTTCCTATTTTCATCGCTGAGTTTGATAGATTTTATGGCGATTGGATCGAATCCTCGAGATCCTACATGAGTCTGCAAGCCTCTGTAAACTTCACCATACTTTGCTAGTTTTTCATTATAAAGCAGGAACAGGTTATGACCGACGCGAATTGAATCTGTAAAACATAAAATAGTATGTCTTTGATAGATAATTTGAATTGTGTGTGAAACACATCTGGTACAAATCTAGTATTTTTGTACATCTAAGCCACTGGAGGCTAAATACTAAATACACACATTTCCGGTAGCGCGAATGCCACATTATTTTCGCCTATGAACAATCGCCACATGAAACTTCATATCATGGTGCAATTGCACACTCTATTGCTGTGTTAAAAGCCTGCCACAAAGGGACATGTATGAGGTGTTTTTTAATAAATTATCAAACAATGCATTGTTTTTATTCACTTATCATCAATATGAAGGATGATGTTGTGTCTGTGTTATGGCCAAAATGTTATAATCAATTTGCAACTTCGTTGCCGAGTGGTGCATTGTTCGAATGATAATCTGACAAGCGAGTACAAAAATTTAATCTCAGTGTAATGCATTTTACATACAGCTGTCTGTAGAAATATATTCTTACGAACGTGCACATCAAATTGAGTTTTGGCACAAAGTTTATTGTTTTCCACTGTTGCTTTTCTAACACTGTAAACATTGTTTATAAAATGTAACTCTTTACGTCATACTACATGGTCCGCCAGTCTAGGTGGGCAATATTTTTGGCCCCTGATCCCAAAACCGTGCCCACCCCTGATATAAACACTAACATGCAAAGTTTGTGTCCAGATCAGCCCAAAAGTTTCCTGGGAAAGGTAGAATCCACCCAAATCGTGTAAACTTACCTTCAAAATGGAATGGTATTTCTCCTTTTGTTTCATTTTCTACTGCATCTTTAGACTTTGCTGCATTTTGCTTGGTTGTTGAGGTTTTTTCATATGTACTGCTGCTTCGATCAAGCGTAAAACCAGAACTTCCTGCAATACTGGTTTCTATATTGTCCCCTGTTGAGATAAAGCACAATAGTCAGAATGGTATTTATTTATTATTTACTGTAAAATATGTAAAACGTATGGTTGAACTTGAAACATGCTATTATTGTACAAAAACAATGAAATATTCTCCCTGAGTATTAGACAAATTAAATACTACAGTTCTTTCTTAATTTTTAACGTTTTTTTTTATTCACCCATTTTTAGTTTTTCAATTAAGCTCTATTGTTACAATAGCTGTGGCTTACAATGGCTGCTGTTATTTCAGGCATGGCTGGAACTTGGAAGTAACTTTGTACAAGCCAAAAAATATGACGAATAAAATTAACAAAATTTCACTCCATTTGCATAAAATATCAAATGAAGGTTATATGAAATGGTTATTGAATTGCAGAAAAATTTATTTGTACTTGTATTTATTCACTCCAAATTAGGTAAAATGAGATTTATGTAATATTGACCGAAACAAATATTTTGAAATATGCTTTTATTTGTAGGCTATAGACCAGTGTTTCCCAACCCAAGTCCGCGGAGCGGTTGAATGAGTCCGCAACGAGCCTGAAATTCACTGCGGGCCGCAAGCGTTTTTGCGAAAGTTAACTATCAGCCAAGTTACGATTCAGTTTGAAATTCACATAAAACATAAAAAGCAAGGTTATTCACATAACATTAATCAAGTCAATTATTACTAGTTACTGAGTATGGATGGGCATATATTCGAATATTCAACTATTAGAATAGCAATTCACTAATCGGAAATTTGGAGATTTGTTGAATTCACAAAAATACGAATCAAAACAAAATATAATCGGGCACTTCACATTGCATTTTTGTGTCCACGAATTGTCATGATATTTTCTGATTAGTATTGCTTTTATTTTGTCAACACAACCGCAGATTAAAATAATCACCATTAAATTAATAATAACGCAAGTCGGTGAATATGTATTTTTGATTTACTAATATACTAAGTACTTAATCAAGTTGTACTTTCTGGAAATTTATAGCAGATAGGATTTTTCTAACGACGATAACAAATTTGCCAGATCTCTAAAAATATGTATCAAAACTAAATATAATCGTGCAATATGTTACCAGATTGCTGTGGTATTTTAAAGAAGTAATGCTATCATCTTGTCATAAGTCGACGCAACCGCGAGATACCATTAATACAATTAAAATAGAAAACATTTCAAGACATAGACAGTTTAAATTCTCTTCGTTGTCATGGATTGATTATAGTGCGACAGAAAAGGCCATTATACAATAAAAAGTCGGCTCTTTTAACAAACGCGTAATTGCGTCGAATTTCCAATTTTGAAATTCGTTCAAATTCCGTTGTGTTTGGTTTTATTGCCTATTCACACAGAGTACGGTTGCAATAAACGCACCTTGAGTCCGCAAAGGTTTTCGCCGGTGAGAAATTAATCCGCGACCAAAAAAGGTTGGGAAACGCTGCTACAGACATAAATTAGATCAAATAATTAACCTTTAGGATAACAGTGAACAAAACGGCAGACCTTATTCTCACCTTCATTAATGGTTTGCTTGAAAACAAATGTTGGAGCTACCACAGTTCCATGATTTTCTGAATGTTTCATTAGACTTTGGAAAATATTTTTACCAAATTCTTGTACCGTCCCGGGCATGGAGGGCCTCGATACTTGTAATTCATTTCGAACTGAAAGACGTTTGTTTGCATCTGAAAATTCTGTTGATTCATCCGAGGAATCAGCAGAATCGATTTCTCGTATTTTACCAGATTCAGCCATTTTGTCAATTACATGAGTAAGGTATAACAAATATAGATTATCAGTCTGCAGTATACAAAAAATGCAAAATCATCAGAATCAAATAGTAGAGGTTCCCAACCCCTTAATGGGGGGCAACAGAGCGGATTGGAGGGGCCCATAAGGAGGGCACTGGAATGATAAACGGAGGAGGCCATGAGTGCTGAAATCCTCCATAAAGAAGGCACAAGCCATAAAGGCTAGGAACCACTGACTTGTAGCAATATAACTGGAGCAGAAATGCAGTCAATTTTATTTTAATAGTGTGGAAATTTTTACCCAGGTTGCAGGAGCAACAATATAGCACAGTGGTCCCCAAGCTTTTTATTTTATATATGTGCTGAATACAAATTAGTACGTCCCTCAAAGAAAGGTTATTAAGTTTTGATGCATTTCTGTAAATTATTTACCTTGAATCAATCCAAATACTATCAATTATTAAATTACCCTGTTATCCATAAAATTTAAATTTTTTATAACTGACTTTGAGTGCACTATCACTACTATTTTTGAGTATCGTATTTCCGGCTATTAGGCCAATTTACAAGACCTAATTTTTAATACTGACTTACTGGAGTTGGATTAGTTTTCGACAAGAAAATACTCACTCTAGTCAAAATCAACCTGGGCGGTACCGGAAATGTGGTGATGAAAATGCATAAATTGTACTTTCATGTTACTCATTTCATAGAGTCTGCCTTTTGTAGACCAACAATTGAATTGATATTAGAGAGTGAAAATAAGGGCTGTTACAGTTGCGCAATTACACGCAGAACCCCCAGAAAAATGAAGAACATACCGTACTTGAAATGAAACTTCGAATCTGCCATTTCTACAAAAATTTCCTGCCGCAACCACAAATTTTCTTGTCAAATAATATTGTCAAACACACAAGTGGTGAAATTACAAACTTATTGCAATTCCCAACCAAGGAAGAATTACCCCCAAGAGAGGAATTCTGTTTTTTTTATATATACCGTAAGCACTTCGCATTGAGTAGCGCAAATATTAAATCATTTGGTTTGTAGTAAATCATTCGAACTGTACAAAAATGGGAATGCAGCTTGCGCATTATATCAGAAAGCGGTTCATTAGAAATTTAATAAATATTATAGTATTCATAGAGAGGGAGGTAAGGTTCCAAAATAGGTAAAGGGGGGAGTAAATAAGAAAAGGTTGAGAATCACAGAAAAATTAAATGTGTACTGACAACAGATAAGATGTCATAATGGTAGCAGTGTTCTGGAGTCGGAGACATTAAGTTGGGTTTGGTCAACCCAAGTACTTAAAAATTTGTTTCTTGTTTTTAATTTTTCCGCTATAAAAAAATTTATTTTTCCACCACTGATTAAGATAGATTTCATAGAAAAAAGTCGCACATAAAATAATTTGGTTCTGCGACCCCCTGAAAAGTGCCCAGGTTGGGAATCCCAGATATAGCAGATCTTGGATCCTCAATATTTAGAGAGTAACAACACAACCCAGGAGTTATATAAATCCCGCTCTACTGCTCATAGAATGTATGATAATATTAAGATATAGGCTACCCACTACTAATATAACTTGGTTTGAAAATTACTTTCAACATAAATCTGCATTCTGCACATGTCAATACTAGCTATACTTGCATTAAATGTTACTTTGCAAAATTTGTAAATCAATAAAAAACTGCCAAATAATGCATTAGCCTTCGCATAGCTACAAGTTTGTTACGATTGTACTCAAAAATAATGCAACTTGCCATTTATTACCATTTTTAAAAAAATATGCAGTATTTGGTATCATAAGCATAAGTCCTTCATAATTATGAGACATAAGTTATACTTGAAATTAAACTCATCTACCAGCTATTTTTGGTTATCGCATATCCTTGCATATAAGCCGAGTCCCTAACTAAAAAAAAGTTGCCAGACTAAGGAATCGGCTTATACGCACAAAACTAGACTGAAAAGATTTATTTAGGTAGTTTGACAGAGATAGTGAGGATGAATTTAAAGTGGTTTGAGACACTTTTTATCATTATTAAATAAAGACATTAGTGGTTATCATTCTTGATAAATCTCTTCTGCAACCATTTGCTGTGATAGGTTCGTCTGACGTGTTACAATTTGTAGGATATACGGTTATATTAAATAATGATTAATGTATATTCAACAAATTTTCATTGTTCAATTTTCCTGACACTGGATTCTGACCAAAACCACTGCCAAACCATTTAATATGTTATTTAATACGAGCCAGCTCCTCATAACCAAACCAAAATTGTTTGCAAGTTTGGTCCTGATACATACATTCCTGATACTTAATACAAAACTGGAATTGGACTGCTGCTCATATTTGCTAGAAAATTCTGTTTTTCAAGAGTGTCATTTTTTTCGGATTGCCCACAAATTAGTATCATTATTTTATTCAGTTTGCTAGCTTACACCAAGCTATATATCTATATACTGAAGCTGAAGAATATGAATGCAGGGTTTGCAATACAAATTGCAGAATTGATTTTACTAGCAACAATCTTGGATATTTTAACTAATTTGTTATTGCCTAATTCTCTGATGTTTCTATCAGGTTAGCTTTAAGCATGACCGACAACAGTATGATTTATTCTCATGTTTTAAACTATTTTACAATATTATATTTATTCTACTGATATAGCCAATTACGGTATAAGTTTTCGGAAGCATGAACTTGATGGATATGCGGAAGTTCTTATTTTTCCTGGTACATGTTGTGATGGTGAATTGTCACTATATGGTGATCAAGAGCTATTATGACGTCATTGTCAAGCACGTTGCGTTGCGGACATTCTTGAAGGACATTCGGATAGTGAAGCTGGTCGAGCTAACATGTCTCTCGCTGGATACCGGTATACTCTAATATACTTTTCAGTTAACTTGTATAATTTGCGTGCTTGCTTTAGTTATGCATTATAACTGTATAAATAAACACTACAGTAAAGTAGGGTAGTTCTCATAATTCTGTAACTGCTGATCTGTACAGCTTCCTCTACTACACATTTCACACATTTTAAGCAAGCAATTAGTTTAATAAACAATGCCCATATTCCCATACCAGAGTTGGATTGGTACTGGTAGACTGGTGGCAAAACAACTGGGCGTGGTCTCATCAAGGTTATTCATTATCACAACAAATATAGTGATTCAAAGACACCAGTTGAGAATATATGTAAGTAAAACACAAAAAAGACATTCAAGACCACTTAGCCTACAACTACCCACTTTCCTAGCACTGTTACAGCTGTTGTGAATCAAAGTGACTAGGCCTATATCAAAGTGACTATAGTCACTTTGTTGTGAATCAAGCAGAAAACAAGGAAATAGGTAATAATCCTGTGGTTTGCAACAAAATCCCACACGGTAAAAAAACTCCCCATTAACAATAATCCTACACAGAATTAAAGTTAATGGATGACAAAACTAATTTAGGCCTATTAAGTAATTAGGGGTAATATTCGCAAAACAAGAAAAACTATTCAAGAAAGAACAGATTTTTGGAGAACACTATGATTGTATGAAAAATATATGCAAGCCTGAAGGTTTAATTAAAAACAAAAAAAAATAAGATCAGCAACTTGCCAACAAATTTGAAAAAAGATTTTTAATAGTAATTGGGGTCACAAGTTAATATATTAAAGAATGGTGGGCAACAAAGTGTAACTTTATGAGTAAAAAGTTCGTGAGTAAAAAAATCAAAAATCAGTTATACTCACATTCAGTGCAAACTCAACAACTTGGGATCAAATTCAAATATTACTCCCCAAGTTGGTTTTGAAAGTAATTTTATTCAATCATGTGTTTCATTCGCTACTCTGTAGAAGCTTTGAAAATCAACAAAAAAGTGGTTGTTTTCATATTTGGCTGAAACGAAAATTTGAGACAGTGATTTTAAAAAACATTTGAAGTCACGAGTATCATATAATAAATGATCAGAGATAAAGTGTGACTTAAGGTTATATAGGCCTTTAAAATGTTAATGAAAATAATTTTTTTGTGTATTCCAGTATTCTGCTTGCCTATTAGAAAATCAATGTCAAGAGAATATAGAGCTAATCATTCAATGAATTTAATTTTGATTGTAAAATACAAAATAATGTAATAACAGCAAACTACCCGAAAGGCAAACATACCTTAGGATGAAGTTGAATACGTATGCGCACCTTAACCATCCAACATGACAATTACAATCTAAAAAAATTATGATATTTAGAGAATTTTGAAATAAAAATATGCGTAACAAGGCAAGTGATTTCCAGCAAAACTGAACAAAACCTGGTGTCCATAGTTTGCAGTGGACACATGAAACATGTTATAAAGAATAAATTCAAACCAGCAATCCATCTCAGCATGACATTTGTCCTTCATACTAATATAGATTGGTTTAAGAAGCACACAAACGCATATCACAATTCAAATTTCATTATATTAGAGAATCTATAAAATGCTATAGAAATTTGATGCAATATTTGTTCATGTTTTCACTCCCAACAGGGCAAACAGACACTGACATGTAAAGAGCTAATCTTCTTGAAACAACCTAAATATTTTTTGGGGTCGATATTGTCTACTCAATTTATTACACACTAGATGAGGTGGTGTGCATGGAATCAAAGATGTGTAATACATGTTAACCACTGAGCCTTTGCTTCTGATTGTTAGGGCATACATAATCCAAACTTTTCGTGAATAACTAGTCTGTTGTTATTACTGGTTTGGGGATATTAGTGCATGTTTATCTATGTAGGGACATGCTGTGTCTTCTAGTTTCGCAGAGTTGTGAAGCTAACTATGATAGACAGAAACTTTTATGGCCACCGCACATTAGGGAACATGATGATTCTTAAAGAATCTAGTCAAACAAATGTTGGTTTAGCATAGTTAAAATTGGACCAAGTTAGTACACTCATGTCATGAATAATTCATGATAGTTTGCTGTAAGTGTTCATTTTGAACCAGTTCTTTAGTGGCCGCTTATATCGCTGAGTTTTGTTCAGTGCGATCATAGTCTGCTCCGAATTGACCCGCTTAAAATAGGCAACAAAGCCGACATATTTTCAATCTAACTTCATTCAATCCTTTCCCTAAATTTTCTAGATTTAATGGATGTTCATGATTTGAAAAATGTTCCGAATAGAAATATTAGATTAACTATATATTGGTGACGCTGTTGTTCACAGGGGAATCCCCCATTTAAATCTAACATTCCAAGATTCCTCAAACTTCGACCATTCGACCAGCCGTTACGTGAACCACCAGTCCAGCATTCTTCTCCCACATAATCAATGCGGCATGGGATTCGAACATCACGAGATCAAAGCCCATATATACCTAAGTTGCGCAACAATGGAAATTGGCCGCCATTTTCGATTAACGTCGCCTGCGAGGTTACGGTGGTTGTGCGTGATCCTCGGCTAGGCTGGTAACTTCTTCTATAAAATTATAGGCTGCTCGGCGTCTAATTGCAGCGGGAATAGCAAACAGTGCAACTCTTGAAGCTATCAGCAGATGCCGAGTGAAGGAACGAATGGGGAAATAATTGTAGAGGCTGGAAATCCGGCCCGGGCATTTCGTTGTGTGAGGTTAGTCAAACGAATGGCCTAATGTCAAACTGACATCAGGAAAGACAGGCTAGTAATTTGCAGGATGTACAGAGTTTTAGGATGATGTCACATTTAATTATTTATATCACGTTGCCCATCCGACTCACTAAAGTTAGCCCAGAAAAGTTACCGGTATCTGAAGTTAAGTTGAACTACAACGATTTTCTAAACGCTGGCTTCAGGTGTCAGATTAGGAAAACTGTATTTAAATAATCCTAAGTAATGCAAAGTCAGAAATCAGTGCATTGAATGTATAAGATTCACTGTCATGATTGCTTGGAGTCCTGCGGTCACAACAATTCATAGTAGCCTAATTAGCAGCAATATGAATAGTCAATTCGGAGCTTAGTGGAAATAATGCTTTATCTTTTGAATTCTGATCTTCTAAACTGAATGCGTGTTTAGTTAAGTCACTGTCAATTTGAACGCTTGCTATTTCAAAAATAGGTTTATTTTATAACCTACAACTCATTCCATTTTCAGACTCATTTTTTAAAAGTATCAATTTGAACCGAAGAGAACGGATAAATGGGAAAAAATAAAATGGGATATAAACAATATCGATGAGCCAAATTCATCAAAAAATTCAAATCATTAAAACCTGAATTAGCTAAAATATTGACTGAGATGAAATTTCAAAAAAGAGCAATAAGCCTACAGTGAGTTTTGAATGCCAAAGTGATCTGTAACTGTCAGTTTGAATGTCTTGAAATGAATCATTTCACCTACGTTTTAGGTTCCATCAAAACATCCTACTCCAGGTGCCACCAGGACAAACCAGTTGTGTCAGAAGCCTATAATGTTGGGTCTTACATATACAGAGTGTGAGACTGCTGTCTAAGCCTCAAGAATGACTTCAGACGGCTTCTGTTTATGCATATGATGTATTGTAGACTGTAGAGGACGCAATTTGATGGTTACTACTTTGCGCACAGTGAGTGGACTGTTGCATGTGTCCAGAACCACATTACACTGTGTAACACACATTTTGTTACTGGCTTCTGATTATTATTTTCTGATGAACAGTTACACACCAAAACTGAGGCAAAATGGATTTCACCCAAATCGTCCCCACAAATGGGGGGATATAAAACTTTCATTATAACACAGGGGTGCTATTTTTTGTTTTTTTAATTATCCAAATTTTTACAAATTAATTATTTTTTTATCGATTAAAAGACTTAAAATTGAACATAAAAACACAGATTATTCGTTAAAGTCAATTTCACGAATAGGCACTCATATTTAGCCACCATCGCTTGGCTGACATGGGCAGTCCCGATCTCCTAATGGAACTAAGATAAGGAAAGTCGGAATAAAAATTGGGCCTAGCTTTAACCTGGTACACATACTGCGGGAGTTTCAATTAATGTAGACTTTTTCATGTCTTTGTTATTTAATTGTTGAAATTTCTATTGTTGGTCAATCGAATAGCACTTCTTCTCCATGTCTTTTATATTTACCCCTCTATCCATTAGTCCCGCAAACTTAAGTGAATATGCACAATTAACGGCTCAAAATATGCAAAAGAAAAAAAGTGTTCCAATCTTCCGCACTTTCCCATATAAGTTCATGCAATTTTTAATTATTTTCAGATTATGACAAACCTATGAATAAAATTCCTCTTGCCCTATCCAGTGTGATAGTTTTTTTCAGTAATGTGTATGTAAGCCTACCACTGAGTTGCACTCTATTATTTTTCACGTTCAGACACATTCTCATCACATCAATTCTCTGATCCACTTTTCTTATATAGCCAGCTAATTTTTTTTTCTGATTATTATCTCGTCCAAACTCCATTAAATTTATTAATCAGTTAAGTATGAACTTCCATCACGTTATTCTGGCCCTTATTAGATTGTTTTATTTAACGAATGCAACACCGGAACCCGACGCTTTTTTGTTTGTTTTGAAAACACACATTTATTACATTGCTTTTACCTAAGGATCCTCTCATTTTGTTCCCAAATTTATTGTAAAAATATTATCGTAATAGTTCAAGTTTTGCCACTGGTCATCTTTCAGTGTTGATCTTAATCACATCAGCGTATATGGTGGGAGCTGACTTCGATGGCCGTATGGTCGTATCGCTCCCTCCTGTCCATACCAAAACTGTTTATATGCTGTGGCTGTTTCATTGATGACTTTTTTTTTGTTTGACAAAATATTAAATCTCTCTTTCTCGTTGTTCTGCCATTGGTAAGAACGTTTACAATTCAATTATGCAGCTAGAGTGTCTGAAAAGGGCGAATTTATAATGTAACATTGACATCAATATTTAGCTACAGTCGCATTTACTGTCGAAAAATTTATCAAATTACATTTATAAATATAACATTTTGGTATAACAGCATGCCTCAGTGCTGTTCAAAGAAAAAAACTCTGACAATGGTGCAAGAAGTGGTACAACACAAATTTTTGGGAGAGTTTGTTTTATGTTCATCTATTTTCAAAATACTAAGTTTAGTCTAATTGTGTAGTGTAATTGAGCGAAAATTTTAGCAAATTACAGTTACACAGAATGAAAATGCCTCCATTACATTACAATTACATGAATAACTGTAATTAATTAAATCAATTACAATTGATCCAACTCTGGTGTCTACTATCCCAATGGAAAATTCAACAGGGAGGATTTGTTGCGCCATCAGGACGCCCTGGTTATCAGTAAATTTCGAAATCCGGGAGGCCAGACGTCGATTCCGGGACTGTCCCGGGACGGTTGGTAGACCTAGCATCATCAGGTCTTGAATAGTACTAGATTTTGCCTACTTTCCCGATTTTCCGTAGGCTATATGTGTTTGTTGACTTGCATTGCCTATATATTTGTTTTAGTGTTACGGAAAATCGAAATGAACTTTGCTAACCGTGCGTTGCGTCTATATTATGTTTGTTACCGAGCGGCGTGGGTTGTTAATGTGAGTGCCCCGTATTGGGTTCGATACTGATTGAGACGTCCTAACGGATTTCTGCGCCCTCGGAATATAACTACTGATTTAAATCTGTCCCAATAGCCTTTTAAAATAACTAAAATTAGGCTTGTTTGCGTTACACTACCCGAGCCGAATTATTGAAAATGGCGTCCATATGACGACATAGTGGGACAAGTTAGTTGCACGGGGTTGCGTAAAAGTACGGTGCTTGCCATCTTGTTGTTATATAATACCTATGGGTGATCACTGCCGATTCTTATGGCGACGGTATCACCATCAGGGGCGATAGAGATACCCAGAGATGTTTTTGAACGAGTTCGCCGATTTAGCTTTAGGGAAATATTTTCGATACCGTACTGGTATTCTAACAGATACCGGTACCGGTACTGTCCGAATCATCAGCGAATTTGTTAGAAAAATATTTTATATCTGACAAAGCAGATGAATGCAAAAAGGGATGTAACACACAAGAGCCGTCAGCTTCCTTTTTTGTACCGGTACCAGGAAAAGAAAAGTTATCATCAAGTAATTAATTCCATGCTGATGCTTATTATTTGGTCACAAGATTGAAGATATAATATTTTAATAGTTAAAATAATAATTAAAAGTTATAGATAAAATATATAAAATCTTTGTTACTGCAAGAACGTTTACAACTTGCAGACATAGGTTGTGGTACAGAATATTATGGAAATACAGTTTGTTTTTCGCCAAACCTAAATAACAATTTTGATTGAATTGTATGCCAATCGGAATCCCATGGCCTGGTTTTTGGGTAGTATGGATCAAATGTGCATGAAATGTAAAACTTGTACGGTACTTGAAGACTTGTAGTAATTTAATGTTGATACTGTAATAAAATCAATATTTTATTTCAATGCCCCCTGACTGTACGGGACTGTGTTTGATATTGTTCCGTTCTTAAAAAATTGCCTCCGTTTATATATTTGCAAGCTTTTAATTATTCTTTTTAATTTCGCTTCGGTCCGGCTCAAATAGCCAACGAAATAACAATTTTATCAACATTCATTCTTTGGGTCAATGTTAAATAAAAATTAAATGAAAAACACATGAAGATTGTTTTGATATATCTTTTTAGCTTTTTCTTTCCTGCAAGTTACCAAATAAAGGATGACGGTAATCTATGTCCTTTATTGAAACTTTTCATAGTTGGCAACCCTAGATGAGACAGAAAAATATGTCCGATGGACAAGCCTGGTTTTGGGTAGTATGGATCAAATGTGCATGAAATGTAAAATTTATACGGTACTTGAAGACTTGTCGTAATTTAATGTTAATAAAATCAATATTTCTTTTCAATGCGCCGTGATTTGTATCAATTAAAGTGATTGTGTCGGGAGTTCGAAAACAAGAAGTTCAAGATATATTTCCTATCATTATTCTCTCTATTCCAGGTCTATGGAGGTTTCCCAAACTGCTTTCAACTCAGCGTGAAGCACATATCAAGCACATATCACACATATCAAGGAAATTTGATTGAAATGAATAAAGCTGCTGGACACGAACTCTACTCTAGTCTTGGGTATGAAAGATGTTTCATATCAAGATTTTCTAACTCAGGTTTTCACTCTTTGTATTTGTGACATTCCAAGACAAACATAATTAATGCAATGAAAACAAAATAAAATTTATATGGTTCAAAGTCAATTTGTCCAAAATGTCCTGGCTGAAACAACTAAATCAATCAGATCAATAACCTTGCAATTAATGTGAATTTATTTTCCTTCTCCCGTTTTAGGTTCTGTATTGTTATTGTCCAACCTTACTTTTCCCAACGGCCGGCAACCAACTTGCCTAATGTTGAACAAGTTCATGCCATATGTGCCCATCTTGTGCCATATTTGGGAAACGCAAAACAATGGAGTCTTATGGAAAATGTTCGTCGTGTTGTTGTACCGAATCGAATAAGTCCGCTGTTATAAGAACTAGAATGAAACTGAAGGGTGGATTTTGAACTTTAAGATATATGCTATCTAAATATATAACGCAATTAAGAATAAAAAACTATCTAATGCGTTGACCACTAACACAGCTTAGAACCATTTTTGGTCTTTTTCTCAAAGATTTTATAGTGATACGCCAATTTGAGGCTGTAAAATGTCTTCGCAACAATCCTACACTGTCATTTGTTCTTCTAGCGCAGCTTGGTGCTGAGCAGTAGGGCATTATGGAGCTCGACAGACGAAAAATGTTAACCAGAAAATAGAAACGGCCATTGAAGCAAAGTTGGGTCGGCCGGTAATTTCAACGAATAAATTCAACTTTTCATCTGTGATGTCATAAGGAACGCCATTGTCAAATGATTAATTATGACGATTAGAATGGCCAATTTACTTCGTAAGCAACTCGGAACCGGTATACTTGTCTTCAAAGACAATTTAATGTACTATAAATGTAATTTAGCCAACATGAAAGGATATAAGCATGTACGGCTAAAATTCTACTTCAAAACGCGACCTCTAAAATTTTTCTACCTAAAATATTAGTGAAAATAATAGGTATGTTTCAATAATTGTGTTAAATTGCAGAGAACAATAGGCACAAGATGGCTTCCATGATCATACTACAGGAGTACCAAATTGCACTGTAAATAAATTGCATAAAATCCCACGTGGTAAATGAATTTGCATTTTTAATTTTAAGGTAGCAAGAATATATTGTTATCCAATCTCTCCAACATGAAAATAATGAATTGCGACAAAGTTTGACCGATCACCAGAACGCATTGGAACTTATCATGACCAAGTACCGACAACAGATGATGAAGTTTACAGAGCACCAAAAGTATCAACATTTTTCAAATTCCCAAGGTTAGGAAAGTTAATTGTTTTACTAATATTTTTTAAAGGTTTAAAATACCATGTATCTAAAGCAAATAAGAAAACCTGCTAACTAATCCCATATTATGTAATGTTGATATGTAAATTAGCTTTAATATACCATATATGCTCGTTTTACCGCCCGATCGTGATTGAGGGCCCATTTGAATAGCCGCCCGTGTAAACAGAACATAAAAATAAATAAGGGCCGGTGCTTGAATACCCGCCCGATGTAAAAGCTGATTTTTTAGTGGTAAAGAACAATAGGAAATAAGAAGCGCTTTTGTCACAACGCTGTTAAATTTGAAGCGCTGGTAGATAACACTCACGCCTTAGGCGTCCAATTACATAACAGCGTGGTTCTCAAACTGGGCGTCGCGACGCCAAAGTGCGTCGTTTTAATATTGATAGGGCGTTGCAAAACTTTTCTTCTCTTGCGGATTTGTACCTGGGGTTCGTAAAAAAATTCAAAATTTTCGTTATTCTCATTTAAGCCATCAAGCGCCCATGCCTGAATAAGGGCTGGTTTGAATAAGGGCCTGGTTAGTGAGTTTGGTTAAAAAAATATGGGCCCGGGCTACAAAACAAGCGAATACGGTATTCTTATTGTTGTGCACGAGTCACACTCCAGCTTTTTCTACACTTCAAGTAGTTTATAATGTCATAGCTGATCAAATCAGTATTATAGTAATGATAAAGAGTTCCGCACCAAATTCAGAAAATTTCACCTTGGTTGGGAAAAGAAGCTCCATAGTATTTTGAATTGTTTTAAACTTCTCAGGGCCCTGGATACACAATAGTTAACTAATGATTTTTAAACTTATATTCTGGTTAGACTTTTTTTTTAAATATTTTAAAGGCACAGATCATAAAAATATTGTTCACATCAGTAATGCTGAATGTCATATCAGAAATATTTTAAATTCAAAAGAGGAGCGTTTATGTGGGCTACACTGCAACATTCAAACTTATCAATGCTCTCTAACATACACTTCCAAATGATTTAATTTCATCTATTATCCTAGGATCATGACAGCGCTGCTGAAAGTCTTGTCGAACAAGCTTCAACTCTCAAGAAAGAGATGGAAGCGAGAAACACATATCAAGAAAATTTTGATTGAACTGAACAAAGTTGCTGGACACAGACCAAGGTCTACTTTAGTCTTAGGTACGACAAATTTTTACAAGAACCAGTACTAGCTTTGCTCATATTGTAACGCAATATTATTTCTATTATCTTTACCTGTATGATATTTTCGGGCATATATGTTCGATTTTTATTTTTACCGAACACTGAAGCCCGGCCCACCAAACCATTTAGTGTGACCTTGTCAACACTCAAATTTTTCCCCATCAAGCATGAAATCTGAATCTAACAGTTATGTTAAAAAAGCTGCTCATGTGCGTAAAATACATGTTTTCATTGTTTCGACTTGTGTCTTTATTATTGGAACGCTGAGCAACAGTCGTATTCTTTTGTCTTTCTTGCATTGATTTTTTGTGTGGCCCGGCTAATTGTATGAAGTGGTTATATGACCAACCGAAAAAAATGTTGCACACCCCCTGCTTTAGAATAATGGTAAATATAATAATAAAATGTAAATCTCAAACAAAGTTATGTTTGCCAAATTCCCATTTCTGTCTCCCAGGTATTCAGCAAGAAAATAATGCAATTCGGTCCCTACAACATGAAAACGATGAATTGCGACAAAGTTTGACCGAACACCAGAACGCATTGGAACTTATCATGACCAAGTACAGACAGCAGATGATGAAATTTACCAAGCACCAAAAGTATGTGGATCTTGTCAATGTATTTCATAATCTCAGGGAGAAGAAAGTCTATTGTCTTACTATAACATGGCTGTATTATTACTAATAAACTTTCAATTGAAGTTTCAATCATTCAGAATACCTTATGGTTCTAAAACGAACAATCCAATTGCTTACAGGATAATGCTTTTATTTTTTTTTTTTTTTTGAAAGGGGAAGGGGGGGGGGGGGGGTCCGACCCCCAAAACCACCCCCTGGCTACATCCCTGGTTGTAGTGCTTGGTTATACCATCCCACAGTTCAGTTAGCCTGGCCCACAATTCTGGTCGCACATTTCAGTTTAGTGGAAATTTGATTCTTTGGATTGATGTAAAATATATTATTCCCGTATTTAAATTCATTAGGTATTTCCTGCTAAAAATCCTGTAATCGCTGTAAATATATGCACGATTAACCCTCTGACCACCACGAAATTGTGGCATGGCAAATTGTGGGAGTAACCTTGCATAACATTGAGCATTTTTATGTATAATTTTAAAGTAGAAATAGTGTGTACCAATATGGAGGTGACTAATTTTGTTCGCCTATTTTACATCAAGTTGTGTAAAGGGACTAAAACCTATGGGCAGAGAGTATATTCACTTGGCTAACACAAACAGTCCCCGAACTCGTAATAAAACTAAAATCGGAGTAAAATTATGGCCTAACCGCGTAACCTGGTACACACACTAAGACAGTACTGAAATAGGCATCCTGATTAATTCATTATATATTTGCCACTGACATCTGACAATATGTTATGAGCTACTATAAGTTGAATGACTGGAATCTTTCTTACTTGGCAATCTTGTCATAAGTAATGCTGGAGGTTTGACAAGAATCATTCAAGCAAAATAATTCAGCCACCTGGTGGCGCCAAAGGTTCAAGTATTTCAAAACAAAAAAGATGGCAGTTTTATCTTAAAGAACATTGATTATCTTTCCATGTTTCAGATCCACGAGATGGCTGATGTGATGAGGCATGCTGCGGATGTTGATGATGAGCAATATGTCAGAGATTACGAAGAATTATCTCGATTGCAAACAGAAAATGACATTTTAAGAGAAATGCTGATGATATCTAGGAGTTCATTTGGATCAAGACTTATAACCACTGAACAGAAAGATTCTGAAGATACTGAAAAACAAGAGAATGAATCTGAAATGGTGCTCACTGACGATACTACTAGTGATAAGACAGTTATACATGAGGGGGAATTCCCCTAAGACTACTCCCCAGACAATTATTATATTACAATAGGGAGGAAGTTTATGTTCCTTCAAAGGGTACTCCCCTAGTATGTGTACCAGGTTCATAATTTAATTCAGATTTTCCTTATTTTAGTTCTATCAAGAGTTTGGGGGACTGTCTATGTTAGCCAAGTGGGTATAACCCCTGCCCATAGGTTTCAGTTCCTTTTCACAACTTGATATAATGTAGGCAAACAAAATTAGTTACCTCTATATTGGTACACATACTTCCGGAGCGTCCCTTACTCTTGTTATTCATTGTGTTTCTATCGAAACTCAGTACTGAGAAAATATATCTGGTTCATACAAAGTACTCTGCACAAGGCTGTAGGCTGTCCAAGGGTTTTGCAGGTTTGCATTGAAAATCCTGTAGTCTATATCGGGCTACTCAACTGGCGGTCCGAATCCGAACCTTTCAGGTATTCGATTTGTTAGCCCCACTTTTGAAGTTTCCTTTTATAAAATCAGTTTTATAGATTTAAAAATATATATGAAAAGAACTATAACACCATAACAAACAATCTTGATTAGCTAATAATCATTAGTCGGCCGAGGAATCTTGTGCTTGAGGATACCGAAATATAATGTCTGGAAAGTCCGGACCCAAATATTTTTAAAGTTTTGTATGTGGACCTCCGGTAAAAATAGTTGAGTAGCCCTGGTCTATATTATTATATTTATCTTGCTTAAATAAATAATTAAATAATTAAATACACGGATATAATATAATAAGTGTGTTTCATGAGAGACTTTCATTTTCTCTACATTAGAGGTAAGATCAATTCCGGCCCGACCCAGGCCCATGGGTATGGGCCCGACCCGAATCCGACTAATTAACTGGATTTGCAGGCCCGAGCCTGGAGCAAACCCCAAATTTCATATTTTAATCAGGAGATCTCTGAATTGTCATTGCAAGAGTGTCGTGTTGATGAGGCAACTTCTGCCTTTTTGCAGACCACGGTCTCTCGAGCCCAAAACGCCCCATTTAAAAAAAAAGTAAGCGATAGAACAGCCAGACCTGGCTCGAATTTCGGGTTCAGGCTTCAGATCTTAGCTCTACTCTACATCAAATTTTTGTTTCACATTTTTTGATTGGCATATTATAATGTATATTCAGTTACACAGGGGTTCTTAAGCCTTGGAAATGTTTATTGGGGTCGCTCTAGACAAGAAACACTCGAAAGAGGTTCTGGTTGTCACTCAAATGAACACATTATTTTCAATGTCAATTTTGATGTTTCCAAATTCCCCACCTGATGATACATGAGATTGGAAAGACCACAGGTCATGGTTGTCTCCCTGTACTTGAGGCAATGGTTTAGTACAAACTGGTGTAGTTTTCAAAATGAATATCGAACTGAATAGAACATTCATAAAAAAAAATACAAATGTGGAATATTTGGACATCTGTGACAGACTTAGCATTTTAGAGTTTTATACCAATTGGGGTTAGACGACAACAGATGAAATTGCCCTTGTCCCTGTAGGTGGAATTCTATAGCTAGTCTTACTTCTGGACAAAAGCAGTGAATTGTTTTTTATTTTATATTTGTTATCATACTGTGGACTGAAATTTTTATTTTTGGTAATTTCCTCGCATTTCCAGATACCTTCAGAATCAATTACGTTAAATGGTAGTTCAACCACAAGCTATATGGTCGAGTTGTCTTGTCCTAGTCCATAAGCATTAGATATAGTAAATACAAGTTCTTTGTGTATGTTAGGGGTGTGCAACCTGCAGCACACGTGCCAAATGCAGCCCTGAAGAATAGATTGTGCGGCCCGCTGAAAAGTGCCATATTTGAATGACATGTGGCCCGTGGAACGAGTTTTTATTTTTGTAATTTCAGTCCCTTTTCGTTGCAAAGCCTATACCAGAGTTCAATTGAATATCAATGCCTATGACGTTGCAATGGCCCAACAGCTAGCTTGTGCGACGCGAACTACTCAAGTCATAAGATCAATAACCAAAATTTTTGTGCCTGCAACTACAAGGAAGACTATCGTATGTTAAATAAAGCTGTGGTAGCCGCAGTTTCACCCAGTTATTTCTATCTGGCCCTAAGGTTGCGCATCCCCGAGAAGATGGCCGAATAAACAATCTAGTACCGATATTTTAAATACATACTGAAATGGTATTTCTGAACATATTCCTAATGTTTAGTAAAGGACACGTTTCCTGGATATTTATTTGAATCAGATTGAACATTCCTGATACTCATGTTGGCTTTATCCAGTAATAAAAATGTTTAAATTTGTCATACAATCAGATTCATTCATTAAACTATATTATTAAAAAGTCAACTGAAAGCACATTTGCTGAAATATTATTGGTTTGAAGACAGAAATCTCTATACCAAAGACTTTGTTATTTTATACACAACTGAGCGCTCCAGAAGTAAGTGTACCCATATGGAGGTAACTGATTTTATTTGCCTACTTTACATCAAGTTGTGAAAGAGGACCGAAACCTATGGGCAGGGGGATATTCACTTGGATAACACAGACAGTCCCCGAACTCGGCATAGAAAATAAGGAAAATCGGAATAAAATTATAGCCTAACCGCAACCTGGTACACATACTACGGGAGCAATGCTCCCTCTAATTTTTTGTAGTATGTGTGCGCAGAAATTTTGGTGTGTGCGCACTTTTTTGGAAATGACTAATATTTATGCAAAAACCAATGAATAATTTTTGGCGTCATAACCGGGTAATAAGTGGGCCAACAACAAACTTTCTCAACCTGCCAACCGAGCACATTGTTACATTACATCGAAATACGTCTGTGCGCAGTAAATCTATGCATGTGCGCAGCCTCTGAAAGCTGTGTGCGCGCGCACACCTTAGAGGAAACACTGTACGGGAGTACTCACAATTGGACCCCATAAATCTCATAATGTAATAAATTGGTTACTAAGACTGGTTTTATACATTTGGAGTAAAAAAAATTAGCCGTCCTCCATATTGAAACAATTTCAGCATGATAATCAATTTTGCAAGATAGCACATTCTTTATATCAAAATGGTTCGAAAAAACACTTTAATGCATATCAAATTATTTATAAAGTTGAAACATATAAAAAAATATTTTACTTGAATATTAACTCAGTGGTATTGTAAATACAATATTGACTTGGTTGCATAAATAAAAAAATTGTTATAAAAATATTAACACATTCGTTTATAATATTATTAAATTTGTTCGAGAACATATAGAATACACTTGAGCACAAAGCCAAATGAATTTTGAAGTGCAAGAGTATACAAAGTCACGTATTTCCATAAAATGATTTCGCTGGAACTCTTGATTTGTATATTGTCAGATTCGGTATATTAGGTAATCCCGAAATATGTGAACCAAGATGGCGGACACCGGAACGTGGTATTTGTACTAAGTTAGGGTTAGGCCATAATTTTATTCCAATTTTCCTTATTTTATTTCTATTACGAGTTCGGGGACTAGCCATGTGACTCCCGTAGTAATTGTATCTGAAATTATGGCCTGGTACCTGGTACACATACTACGTTTTTGTGTCCGCCATCTTGGTTCACAAACTTTGGAGGTACCCTATATTATACAGAACTGCGCTTGGTTTCGCAATTATAAAAATAATACATAAAATTGCTATAGGATATTGATAGATATATACAGCGGTGGTTGGCAATTAGAAGCTCAGAAAAATTGTTTGGATGGAATGTGGTATAATTTACAGCAGCAGTGGGAAACCTACAGAATAATTATACAATATATCATAAAAGTAAAATATTAATATGTATAAGAATGACATTGAAGATGTTTCGATTACTAATACATTTAGATGTGGTCGACAATAAGGACCCAGAGCAGAAATAGGATATTTATACGGCCTAATTCATGAGCTCAATTACACAAGGTTGGGTTGGACATTTTTAAAATCAAATTAGACTTGAATAATTAATTTTTTGAACCAATGGACATAACCAGAAATTTGAGCCAATTTTAAAGTAGAGTGACTGACATAAAAATGCCAGCTAATTCAACATATTTTAATCATATAATAGTATATATTTGATGCGAATGAATAATGTTTTAATAATGCTGCTGATTAATTTTCAGCGGCCACTGATATTTAACAATATGTAAGGAGCTACTATTTATTTGAAAGTACCAGAATCTTTTCCGTTCAACATTGCCTACCAAATCTAATACACTCTTGGTGAGTTGGGCCGTAGAATTTATACTTGAGATGTGTAATCTGCGATGACAGCACAGTTATTATACAAGTCTCACGGAAATGGCACAAATACAATTCCGATAATTAAATTTTCTCATAATAATAATATTTTTATAATTTCATTATGGTTGCAATGGCATTATTGCTTTGGTCTTTGATGTAGTTTTAATGAAGGCGAGTTCAACATCTTCGTTCAGTATTGTATGCAGGAAGAAGTGAAATCAGATTTACTGGAAGTGAAAAGAAAATGTTACAGGAGTCAAAATATGTAGTAAGAGTGAAAAAAGAATACATACAAGAAAGAGCCAATAGAATAAAACTAGAATTTGTATATCTGTATACTATGCTAGGACAGCTTATTCAAACATGTTATGTTTTTTTATATTTATTATATCTATCCAAGCTCCACATCCCCCAAACTACAAAACTAATTTCTTGTCACTGTTAAAATTCCAGTATCTCTGAAAAATATTAGTCATTTACATATCAGTGGATGCTTGTACAGAGCCTTGTTCGGAGGTAAAAACGTGAAAGAAAAAACATTTCTTTATTATTTATATCTCCATATCCTATACATTGTTTTGTCACCACTGTAATAGTGAAATGGCAAAGCAACTGATTAAAATCAAAAGAACTGGGTGGAGGTAAAAGTGAGGCCTTGGATTCATATTATCAATAAGACCTGCTCAGCAAGTCTCATTGAAGATAGCGCTTTTGGATTTGCATTTTAAAAACTTATTTATGACGGTATTGTACTTTATGATGTTTTTGGAGCTGGATTTAGAATCAAATAGTAATGAGAATTGGATAAAACTTTATGTGAAAAAGCAACCCTTTATCTACCTCCGATACTAAGCAAGTTCATTACTCAATTCAATTTCAAGTGATTATCATCCAACTTGATATTTCAGGAATTTAAGACTTTTCATATGGATGCATGTTGGGGAAAGTGGGCACAGCAATATTTTGCCAGAGTGTCAAATTAATACAATTATCTCACCAGTATTGAACAATCACGCTCAAATCCTTTCGCCTCAAATGCTTCTATCAGTTTCCTAATATGGTTTGGATCAGGATATCCATTGCTGAAAAAAAAGAATTTATGAACTCTGTTTGACAATGTTCATAGAAAAATAATAAAAATTTAGTGAATCTTCTGTTTCAAGTCAAGTTTATTATTTCCAACCAGTAAAAATAACGCAATCATAAACTACGACAAAAATATAATTTACACAGTTTTACTGGGGAATGGAAGTCGCAGGGAACCAAACTGGTTATCGAGCGGCGACACCCAAGGTTCTAATATCTGATTAAAAAAGTATGAATCCAAGAGTTTTGAAACTGCTATACCTTATATTTACGGTGAGTACCGTATGAAATAACAAACTAAACCAGATATTATATAGGAGACATTAGGACCACCATGTTTAACAATTATAGATCTGGACTGGAGAGTATTGCAGTACAGAACTTGCACCTAGGGATTTGAAGTCATAAAAATTTCTTCTGAGTAATTAAAAAAAAGTCATGATGGCTACAAACTCTTGGTTGACAAACATTTAGGCGCTCTGGAGGTATTCGTACCAAAATGACGCACAACCTGAACAACCCTAACCTGGTACAATACTATGTCTGGTTGTGCGCCATTTTGGTACGAATACTTCGAGAGCACCAACATTTAAATTTATCATAAGCGACCATTTTAGTTTCTGCTAAAGGGTTTGAGAAAATTCAAATAAATTAAATTAGGTAAATTAAGACATTGGTGCAAAGTCTGAAATTGCAGCTTCTTAACAGGAACAAATTATGACTCTGGCTTCCAAATAAATGTCAAAGTTCAACTTGTCTGGAGACTTGAATTATAGAAAAACCATTGGTTTGATGAGTCTGTCAGTTACTGCTTGTCTACAGATTTGTTCAGAGTGAATTATAAGAAAACCATTGGTACTGAGAACCACAACCATACTGCAGATGCCCAAAATACAACATTTTAGAATCATAATTTAGATTTCTAATCTATTTAGTAAGTACGAGTTGTGGTCATAATGGTTAGGTGGATTTGTCCGGGATTTTAGACCAGACCCTGGCAGTTAAAAAACATTAAGTCACTCTGAATTAAATAGATCGTTGTCATATAAAAATGAACTTAGCTTTCCTTTGAGCAAGTTTGGTAAAATCCAAATAAATAAATTTGAATAATTTTTAGGAAAACTATTTTATCCAAAATGTCTTAATGCTTTGAAATTTCAAAAATAAATCCCAAGGTCATTATGAGCAATAACTTAAATACCAGGGGTTGTGAATCCTATTTTTTATTATTTCCCATAAATGATGATTTAGATACCAAAATAAGGATTTTGAATTGCTTTGTAGTGCAATACATAACAAAAATTTTAAATTAGTTTTATTTCTTCCTATTTCCTAACATTTTATGAAGTAAGTAACCACCAAACATAAAACACACAAAGTACTTACTTCGCTGGTCCTCCAGTTCTATCAGTCTTATGAGGAAACTCATCGTTCCAAACAATTTTTCCGCTTCTGTCACCAATTTCCTGAATCTTGAAAATCAATCCTGCATTGAATGCTTGTCTGAGTAAGTTGCAACATATCCGTGCATCCTCAGTATATGGCAAATATTCAGTGAATTGTTGAGCTTCATATAAAACCCCCTGAAGAAACAAACAAAACTAATCATCTCTCATACCTGGGGGTTTGTTAAACTGATATAAATATCAGAATATCTATGAAAGTTTAGCAGAAGTTAAAAAATTTCTAACAAAATACTTAATTGTTTCTAATAGATTAATTCAACTTGACAACCCAACAACTTAATTAAACACTAAAATCAGAAATTATAAGGAAGCCCGCTAAATATTTAGCTTGTCGTGATTTTACTGCACCATTGAATCAAATTCTAAATTAAACATAGAAGAACTAAATTTTATGAACAAAATAACTTTAAACAAACCATGAGTTTAATATTACCCAAGTTTCAACAAGCATGATCTATATATGGCTATGTTATGATTTTACTGCACAAATGGCTTCTATATTCGAACTTTTTCTCAATAAAAACCTTTCAAAGTCTTGATTTCCATTAGAACTAAATTCAATCAGCATACCAGTTTAAATTAATTATAGATGGACAAAGCATGAACCAGAGTCAACCCATATAAGCATTATACAACATACTGACTGATTCTGTATATTTCTATGAGAAGCAATAACTCATGCTAGTGAATGCAAACATTTAGCAATACTTCTTTCAAGCTTCTGAACTGTGCAATGGCCTAACACGGTGGTTACCAAAAGGTGTACCGCGGCGCACTAGTGTTACGTAACAATAGAGATGGACACTGCATGCTGCAATTTCCCAAGCTGCAGTTTATTTATCTGTTAAACAAAGTTTCTTAGCGTTTCAAAATAAAATCAGGCAGAGAATTGACATTAGGCGTATATGTTTACAAACATAAACTACACATTAATGATCACAATATTGAATGTTATTCAAATTTTTTCCATTAGTGCGCCGTTAGCAGTGTTTTCCCTAATAATTTAGCGCCTCACAAACAAAAGTTTTGGAACAATTGGCCTAATGGTTGAAGTGTTGGACTGAACTAAGCTGACATCACATATTGAACATCTCGGTTCAAATCCATGCCAACCACCTCAACCAGGATAAAATAAATTGGATAGGAAATGCAGAACCAGAAAACTCGAAATAATAATAACTCCTTAAATATCATTAGATATCAGTGCCTGATAGCTTAAATTTCATTAAATATAAGATATGACAGAATTAACATATTTATCCTGGGGAGAGAAAAGCCTTAATCAAGTGGCGAACCACAGCCTCTCATCCGGTTACCAGTCTATAACACCTAAGAGATTGTTTAGCCAGTTATTCGTTTTCGGAAGCATGAACTTGATGGTGGAGGAAGCTGTAACAGACCAGTGGTTATTTAACCACCTTACTAAATATCAGTGACTGCTTGTATAGGGCCTTGTTCCGAGCAAAAGACATGAATAAGCATCGCATAAAAAAGTAACATGACAGTACTATTATAAGGGATGTATTTGCCATTATATCAAAATCACCATATTTGGAGCATTATGAAATCAAAGGGTATGACAGAAAATTTTCTATTTTCCATCCAGGTTTTAGTTTACATCATGTTGTATTTAGTAAATTTTGACATATATAATGATTTTGCTTCTCAATTGCTTGTGACCCCTCAATGAATCGATTCAAGAAATTCACAAATACAATAATTGTACCAAAAAATTCTAGGCAAACTATCAGATTGTGGGCATCCCTAAATATTACTTTCACCAAATTGTGTTCAAATTTACTAATGTGCAATGGGGATTGATATTAAAAACAAAAATCTTATTGATTGAGAATCTTGATTCCAGTAAATCTGTAATTTATTTTCCGACCAACAGTTAAATTTGTTTCATAACTCACCATCAGAATTCCAGCAGGAAATGAGTAGGTGATGACACGAGTCCACCATCCTTCATATCCTGGCAGTGATTTTCGTGACGTACTCTTTTCCATCCTCCCTCCAGATGGTTGTTGGTTGATGATTCTTAGACCAGAAGTAGTTTGACTTGAAGACTGAGATTCTGCACCTGGATAAATAAAACCAGAACTTGGTAATAATGATGATAATAATTGTTGATAAAATTAATGTTTGTTTATATTTAAGCAAAAATGCTTGTGATTGAGGGTTCAATGATATTTGAAAGGCCATATGTGAAAATTCGAATTATAATTTAAAAAAATGAAAATTATGGTACCTAGATGTAATTAAGCTATTGTGTGGTTATTTAGGTTTTGGGCAATGTCATGGTGTAGTGCAGTGGTTCTTAAACCGGGAGCGCAAGAGGTCACAAGATGCCCATTTGGAATCCCGTTCTTGTTGCTTTATAATGATGTACCATTGTGTTATTTATGTGAATGCACAATGACCTTTTTCTTACAATGTCAATAAAACGCTGACGAATTAGCATGTTGAAAATGATTAGTATGTTAATGATGTATTTCTTTGTTTATGCTGTTATAATGATCAAACTGTGAGCGGCAAACAGTTTAATGTTTTGAATACAATAATAGTTTTGCTGATGTGAGCCAGTTAGTTAAGTGCAAACTTTTCAAAACACTCTGAATTGAAGCGTCTATAAAATTTTGCAATGGTAAAGTATAACATGAATTTTTTATAGGTCAAGGGTCCACATGCATAATAACCGTAGAAAATGAACTGCTATTCCTTCATGCTGAAAACATACATAAATTCATTTGCACTTCTCTATTTTTTAAACTGTATTTTCAACCTCGTAGTTGTAAATATGTCAGAAAGGATTGGTTGTGAAGTACAGGGGTTGAGCAAGCCAGGAAGTTTGTAATAGTTGTGTATTTTTAAAACACTGTAAATGGATTTTTGCATAGTTCAATAGTGATTAAGTAAACACTTATTTGTGATTTTATGTGTGTTATGTGAACGTTTAATTAAGCAGGAAATACATAAAAGCGCAAAAAATATACGTTTTTTGCGTTTTGTTTTAGGTAAAATTAAGTTTGTATTTACCAAGTATTGCAAAATGACCGGAAAAGGAGAATGTATGATGACGATTATCTCAAGTATAGCTTTATACATACGACAGTGAATGGCAAAGTTGTACTCCAATGCGTTTTATGCCTATGAAAAAATTTGAGCAATTTAGCAATGAGACCAACTGATTTACAGCATAGCATCATAATTAAACAAGGTAACCTGCCTTTTACAAAAGCATTTGACCTTTCTCAAAGCAAAAGGGTGGGGGGCAAAGATTTTGAGATATTTCAAAAGGGGCGCTGCTCAAAAAGTTTAAAAACCATTGGTCTAGTGGTTCAATCGCTAGACTTAACTGTAGGCTTTACAGATTACACATTTCAGGTTTCAAACTCTATGCCAAGTCAAAGTGTGTTATAAATAAGGTAGACAACGCCATATCTGGTCTGGTATCTGGAGAAAAGTCTGCTTCTTTCAAATAAAGTGCCTTTTTACATATCAATACATATCAATAAGTGCAAGTATATGGCTTAGTTTGTAAATTAATGTATTTTCGAACAATTTAATGTAACAAATTTCTGGGGCTAGGATTAAAAAACTGTCCGTCGTGGGCGTCCAAATATAAAAATTATGGTGTATGGTGTTTCCTTTTTTATTTTTTGATATTTATCATTGTAGCTTTTCAATTCAAAAATTTTGGTTGTGGATTCACATTCTTATTACCGTAACGCAATTGCATGCGACATTGACGACTTTATCAGTCTTCTCAACATTTTTAAAGAGGGGGTGGGAGTTCCGACCCGCAAAACCACTCCCTTGAGCCACTTGGTACAATAGATTTTTGTTGTACATTAGCTGATAAGCTATTTGTTTGTAAATAAACTGTTTTGGACACGTTTAGTGGACATAACGATCGTTTCAATATTATGTTGTTATTGTTATTATTTGTCTCCTTCATTTTCAAAAAATCCCTTTTCTCTTCGAATACTGGATCAATTGCTTTGAAATTTTGAGTGAGTAAAGATTGATTTTTTTGCCAGAAGGCTATTACTTTTATTTATTTCTAAATTTCGCATGAAATCTGATATTTCGTCTAAAATTTCGCTATATTATTTTATCCATGGGAACACTGGCTGTCCGGTTTGATTCTGTAAATTATTTCTACGCGAAACTCGGAATTTTTTGTGGGTACCGGGGGATTCAAAGGTAAATACTGATTCGCTCTGGTTAACGTGTCCATATATTTGAGCACAGCTCTCTTGTTATTTAGTGTTTCATATTGAGCCTCCGGCCCAGTAAGCAATCTAGAGCCGGCCTCAAGAAAGTAGTTCCACACTGATTTAGAGCTTTGATTTTTGAGTTGAAGACTGAGATTCTGCACCTTGATTGATAAAATCAAAACGTATAGCAGAAATACTGTTTGGTATTCATAAAGTCACAGGAAATGCCTGTGATATAGAAGTTTAATAGCCAAGGTATGATAGTACACAAATTCATATTTAGATTTACATTTACTGTGTCTAGTTGTATTTTCACTCATTTGTTTTTTAGATATGATCCTCAAAGGTATGCTGTAATAAAAAAAATGATTAAATTTGACCAAATTGAAAATAATTATTTACAGAAGAAATTTCTCAACAAAATTTACCTTGACACTTGGCTTCAGCAGTCTTTTGAGAAATGGACTTGTTTGCACATAGTGGAAACAGCAAGCTGGTTTGTTGCAGAGATATTGGAAGGCTGAGCAAAATCTGAATAAGATTGAAAAATATTAATATTGACTAACTTTTTCAAAACACTCATGACAGTAAATATTCAACCTAAAGTCCTGAATTGGGATACTAGATAAACCACAGTTTCATTGTTTTGATGGAAAATCAGTAACAAGAGTTATATGGCTAGTATGGTATGGTAGAATAAGAGGAAAGAGATAAAAATAAGAGGAGAGGAAAGTGAATGAATGGCTTAGTCATATGACAAACCAGGACCTCTTGTCCGGTTAACATCCATGGGTATGGGGTGAGTTTTCATCCAGTTATTTGTTTTCAGACGCATCAATGGTGTGTACTCAAACAGCGGTTACATGAACCACCCTAAGATGACAATGTATCCAGCAATCTTATTGCACATATTTATCTCCAAGTAATTCGATCCTGTTGACCCACGCATGGTTATCAAAGATGCGATTGCGAGCGTATCCCTAATGCTTAGCCACCACACCAACCAGCCAATTAGCAGTCCCGTCAGCATACAGCCCGCAATTACCAATAACAATTTAGAAATCTAGAAAACCTTTCTTTTCAGTTTGAAGCTTTTCGTTCTCAATTTCCATTTTTTTCTTTTCTTTTTGCACCCGCCTCATTTCCTCTTCATGCTCTTTTCGCATTCTTTCTGACTCTCTCCTGACTTCAACAATTTCGTCTTCTGGAATTATTAGAGAAAATGGCAAACACACAAAAATAGGTTGAAACAAGTTTCAAAAAATTGAATGTTTCAAACTAAATTAAAAACTAAATTTGAAAGCTTGTGAAGTAAACATTTGTATTTATGTAGCAAATTTATTATATAAACTTAAGCTTGGTTCCAACATTTCATCAGAAAAAGTGAATTGGTGTAAATAAAAAAACTGCAATTTCTGTTGACGTGGTACTCTTGGTGGCAAAATCAGAACAAAGACAGAAAGAAACCCTAAACAATTAAAAAAGCTGCCTAAATTTACCCTTCGTTTTGTTTATAAGATTTTCCATCTCTTTTAACATTCTCGTCTTTTCTTGTTCATTTTTTAATTCCATCTGCTTCATTCTTTCTTCAAACTCTTCTTTGAATTTTACAACTTCCTTCTCTGGAGCGCTTCGTACTACGGAACCTGAATGTATTGGTTTCATTTAGACAGAATAATTAAAACCACAGAGCAAAATTAATTGAATAAACAAAGCAAAAGTGTTTCTGAATGTTATATAAAGCAAACATCTTGCGTATTATCACAATATGCCAGGTATGATTTAAGCTAGGCTTTGGGGAAAATATGAAATCTAGACTTTATTAAATAATAATTTCATATAAAAGTCTTGCAATAAACTTTGTTTCTGACTGAGTTCAAAATTTTCTACTAAGGTGGAATATACCGTGTTCAACCAATTATCCAGATTTTTATTCAAAGAAATATTTCATTAGAAACTATAGAACCTTTCTACTTACTCAGTTT
>NW_024102709.1:0-121587 GCF_013122585.1 Styela clava
TCAACAGCGCATCGGAGAAGATGGAGACAAACCGAAGCAATCTCGAATCAGTTCTGGAAGCGATGGCGGCGAGAGTATCTACCAATGCCGATGACTCGAACAAAGTGGCTGAAAGATCATAGGAATTTATCGATAGATGATATCGTAATTGTTGTAGATGACGGCGCGCCAAGAGGAAGTTGGCTACTAGGAAGAGTTGTCAAAGTTTTCCCTGGAAAAGATAACCGGGTGCGTGTCGCAACCGTTAAAACAACGAATGGGGATATAACCAGACCTGTGACGAAACTATGCCTCCTGGAAAATGAATAACCCCTTGAAGGGTTATTGTGGGCGGCTGTGTCGGCGATAGAAGTTTCTTTTCAGTTGATTATATTTTGAACGCTGTTCTTCCTTGTGTTCCGACCGGCTAATTTTTATCGATAATTGCTTTTGTGTTTTGACGCGATTTTCGCGGGCTTTACTGCACCTGACGTGTCACGCGTGGCTCTTGCATCTCGACTTTACGCGTCGTGGGACGTTCTTGTTTAATCTTGTTATGGTGTCAGTGGTGTGGTTTCGCATAACCGCTTTACTGACTTAGCGTGTGGGTGGCATTTGGTCTCGTCTGTGGTGAGGGTATCGTAACCGGGGCCCCATATGACCATCGTCGTCATTTATTGCTTTAATTGTTCATGTATTTTTATATTTCATTCTGCTTTCATTTCATAACTGCTTTCTAAATTTAGTTGCTATTATATTCAGGGATGGCCAATACCGAATAGTTCACTATTTCGAATACATTCGAAATTATTATTTTCGAATATGAAATTTCGAATACTTCGAAAATAAAATCCAGTAATAGAATCTAAGTGTATGAAGGAATTTTCATACAATTAACAATGGAATAACTTCTATCTACAACCTGGCTATATTACCAGGCATTTCATGTTTGCAGATTATTGCGATATATATTTAATATAACATGAGTTGTGTCAATTAACAGAATTAAAATAATACGACAAGGCATTTTAAATAGTGGTATCGGTGATGGATTTGAATGCTTGCGCAACACAAAATCATCCTAGTAAAACGCCCATACTTTTAAATACCAACCATTATCCAAATTATTTGTCAAAAAGCGGGATAAAGTATGAGTTCTTTTTCAGACTTGTGACAATTTTTTCGTGAGTACAAAAATACGAATCAGAAAGTAAATATATTCGGGAACTTTACCACACATTTTAAGTCCGCAGATCGCCGTTGTATGTTTGTGTAATAATACTTTTATTATTTTATAAATACGAAAATAGGGTTCAAAAACTATTTATAATCGGGTAGTTTACCACACATTCAATGTCCACAGATCACCGTTGTATTTTGTAAATGTGGGCATGAAATGTGTGGTAAACTGCCCAATTATAATTAATTTCGGATTCGTATTTACAAAATATTAAAACTATTATAACTCAAAAATACAACGGCGATTTGTGGACTTGAATGTGTAATAAAGTACAAATTATTTTTCCGACTTGTGACAATTTTTTCGAGTACGAAAATAGGAATCAAAAATTAATATCAATCGCGAGTTTGCCTCACAATTTATGTCCACAGAATGCCGTGATATTGTGCCCGAATATAATTAATTTTTGATTCTTATTTTCGTACTCGAAAAAATTGTCACAAGTCGGAAAAATAATTTGTACTTTATTACACATTCAAGTCCACAAATCGCCGTTGTATTTTCGAGTTATAATAGTTTTAATATTTTGTAAATACGAATCCGAAATTAATTATAATTGGGCAGTTTACCACACATTTCATGCCCACAAATACCAGTGGTATTTGGTATTAATACTTTCATTATCGATACTTTTGACCATCATTATCAAAATTATTTTCCAGAAAGCGGGTGAAAGTATTTTTCTAATAAATCAACTTGTTTCCCAACTTGTGACAATTTATTGGATATCGTAACAATTACGGCTATAAATACCGTATTTCCCGGCTAATAAGTCTACATGGCAAATAGGACGATGTATATTTTTAGCACTCAAAAAAGGGGGTTTTCCATATAGGCCTCCAAGAAGACGGGTAGAAATATTATTCCCTGTTGTTCAGTTATGCTAATATGCGCTAATAATGTTTAGAACCAGAACACGTTTGTTTAGTAAAATCATACTCACAGAATTAACTATTTTTAACAATAAAGCGGTAATTTTAAGTTAAAAATCACAATCATTTTGAATAATCTACAATTTTATATGGTCAGAACAGAACCAGATCATGTTTGTTTGGTAGAACCATACTCACGGAATTATCTATTCTCAACAACGAAGCGATAAATTTAAATTATAAAGCGGCAATCATTTTGGACAACCTATCAACCCGAATGTTGAAATAATTTTGGAATGTGATAAGTACCACACGGTACGTCCACGGGTTATTTCACAGCTGTGTTTCATGTCCCTGTCGTTTTCTGCTGAATCGGCAAAACCAAAGGGTCATAAATCACTTACTTTATCTCGGTGGCGGTGGCCGTGTTTTCTCTTTTAAGTAACGATAACCGGCCTACGATTAAATATCATGATTGGCAGACCCATAAGAACCAAATATGAGGTTTAACACAAATTATGCTTGAGAAGACTAATGCGAAAAATAAGCAGGCCACATAGAAATAAAATAAACATGCTTTCTCAATAAGGCGCCCCCCCCCCCCCAAAAAAAAAAATCAAGCCAAAATTGGGTCAAGAAAAGCGACTTATTAGCCGGGAAATACGGTGATTGTCGATTTTTCGACTAATGGAAATGATTTTGTGAATTAAAAGACGAATGTCGGCAATGTCCACCAACGCAAACGTGCAAATGTGTCGCAACACTATGCAACGTACATTCGCGCTGAATATAAACAATCAAAATGCCGACTCTATTTCATCGTATTCTATTTCATCGTCATTACAATACGTGAGAAAGCGTAAAAAGTCGTTTGAAGATTCCGGTAAAACGAAACACCGTGTTTACGGCGAAAAGTGACTACTATTCGTAATTATTCGGAAATGAGCCGAAAAGGTATTCGAATACCTTGATATTCGAATAATTTCGAATATTCGATTCGTTTTGGACAACCCTGTTATATTCTAATAACGTGATCGTTCACGTTACCTGTCAGTTTCTTGTCGATTTAGGCCTTTGGATCGTTATCATATGTAAGTTTATTTTCTATTAACTTTCTGGTCTGGTTATGCATTTTCGTTCCGCCCTCATCTTGTGATTGTTTATTGATTATTTCACTTTATTTACAGTCAACCGTTTTACAATAAACGCGTATGACATGGAACATCTGTGTGCCTAAATCTGACACCCATAAAATAGTCTAACAGATAATAATAACAAAGATTCGAACTATATATGTTATTGGAAGAAAACAATAAATACGTCAGAGAAAAACCTGGTGTTCCCAGGATTCTCGCGTTTTCGCAACTACAAAAAAAAGACGACTCCGTGCACTAGTATTCTAGGTAACTATGGCAATAGCGTCTTGAGGCATAGTCACAATGGTACCATTGTGAGGCGACAATTACTACGTTTACATGTACACGATAATCGTTTCAGCAAAAAACGTTCCCAAATCGTATTTCAGACAATCGAACGCAAAAATTTGTCTCGAGTTTACATGGACACTATTGAATTTCGATCCGGTTAAAAAAATTCCCGCGCAACCAAGCTATCGTATTTGACATGGAATTTGTTTGTCATTTTTACGTTTTACTCCTCCTTTCGAATTCGTTTAAACGACCAGATAAAATTTTATTTATGTATATATTTAGCCAAAATATTGAGGTTTTTAAGTAGTTATCTTCAACACTTCAAGTGCTTATCTTTTAAGAATAACATGACAACGTTACATTTTATCTTGGAAAGTTTATGATGTTCTTAATCTGGCATACCAATAAAAGTAGTCTACTTCTTCTTGAAATACCGGTGTCGGCCACGGCATGGGGCGCTGGATTTGTGAGGCCGTAATAAAAAGTATATGCAGATAAATGAACCGAAACATGGGAGCAAAACTGGTTTGAATATTTATACCATTATTTTATTTTACAATACTTTTTTTTAATTTAATATTGTAATTGTCTGGTTATATCCCACTCATATGGGGTGGTGCAAAAAACAAAAAAGTATATGCAGGGATTAATTGAAAAACAATTGTTAATGTTTCTGCACTCCATGGTTATTTATACTTATTGATTGATGTACTGTAAATGGTTATTTGCTCCTGGAGGGAACGAAAAAAAAATGAAGATGGATTTGTCCCAGGTACGCACGTAAGGATTAGATTTCTTATTTTGTAATTTTTTGCTGGTTATTGGGTGGATTTATGATATTACCACAAGGATGCCTGATGTTTTTATGCTCTCGCTTTCGCATATACTGTATGCAGGTGTTTTATGAGGCATTTTCGTGGTGAATGAATCATACATAAGATTTAGATATTTCCATAAAACTGTAAAAGCTGAAAGGTGTTACGTTTGCTCACTGGATATTAAATGTGATCATATTGTTATATTTCAGATTCTGCCCACTTTGATACTGATACGAATGATGCAATTAATAATGCTGTTTTTAACAAATGAAAGATTAAAGCTATGTCAGGTTATGCTAAGGCGTAGCCGACTCAATTTTTTGAAAAAAGCTTATCGTATTCCTACACCTACAAAAAAAAGATGTCGAAGATTTTGGAAAAAAACACGAACTTCAGAATGGTGGGACAGAATTGTAAATCAGCATTTTGTTGATGAAGATTGGATAGAAAATTTCCGGGTAAATTTACCTCACCTAAAGATTTACCTTTTTTAGATATTTGAAGGACAATTTTATCTGCACTTAATAATATCAAATCCTAGTTAAAAATGGACAGATGTGAAGTTTTTGAAGTAAGAGATTCTTATCTTACAACAAATTTTGTTTTAAGGTATCCTGGAGTACATTTCAATACATTGTGGAACAAGTCAGACCCTATATGTCACCAAAACAGAACTGGGTTAGACCGCCTTTGCCAGTGGAAAAAAAGGTTGCCGTGGCTTTATACAAACTCGCTAGTTGCTGTGAATACAGGGTGGTTGCAAATATATTTGGGATTGCAAAATGCACAGTGCATGTCTGTGTTTATCAATTTTGCAGGTAGTTCTTGGCTTTGAATATTTATTAAGTCATTGGTTACATAACTCTTTTGAAACTTTTGTACCAGGGTTTTCACCGATAATCTTGCAAAACAACATATCAGTTTTCCTCCATCAGATGTTGAAGCTATTAAAATCAGTGAAAGAATTTTCAAAGCTCACAGTTTTCCGCATGTATGGAACTCACATTCCTATTTTACCACCAAAGACAGGTTATAGAGATTTTACAAATCGCAAAGGATGGCCGTCTATAATATTACAGGTTGTTGTAGATGATAGATGCATGTAAGTAAGATTATGAGTGAGATATTCTTCACAGAAAGCAGGCTTAATGGCTTACATAGTCAAAATAAAAAACACTGAAGCTTGTATTCATGGCTAGTTAGTTGTAACATCAGTTTCTTAAAAATTTTCCTTTGTAATAATATAGACAAGACTATCAGTGAACACAGTCGTGGTATTGTTAGTCCTAACTACCTAATTATAAATTGGACTAAACTGTGATGTGAATAAAATCTGATTCAAAGTTATTTTCAATCAGATTCAGAGATATATCTTGTTCAATGCCAGGAAGTGTGCATGATGCAACAGTACTGAAAAATTCTTCGCTGTACAAGCTTGCTGTGGCAGGAAGTCTTCCTTCGGTAACAAGCATAAGCATGTTGTATTCATTTCAAACAGTCACAACGATGTTATATTATTTTTTGCAGACCATAAAACGAATTCAAAGTTGTGACGTCCCACTGATGATACTAGGCGATCCAGCATACCCTTTGCAAACATGGCTTATGAAAGGTTACTCTGGAAGTTTAAATCCATCTGAGGAGTCTTTTAATGTATATCTTCCATCTGCACGCAATGTGGTGGAACATGCATTTGGACGCCTCAAAAGCAGGTAAAGACTTCATTACAACCAATCCAATGAAGGGACAAACACTTTTGGGAGGTAGTCTTATACTAGATATTATATTCAGGTGGAGATGTTTATCTAAAAGGTGTGACATCAGTTACAAGTTTATGCCAAAGGTTGCCGCAACATGCTGTGTGTTGCACAATATATGTGAGAAAAGGAAAGATGTATTTCTGGGAAGATGGTCGAATGGAACTTGCGTTGCACAACCACAGCCTGAACGTAGGTCAGCGGCCAGCAGTTGCAGTGAAGCGGTACAAAACAGGGAGGCATTGAGAATCTTTTTAGAGGAAAATTTTCCTTTGAGACAAAGTTCATTGTAGTCGCCTCCCTACACCCCTAAACAATACGAACAATATTACTTTTTTGAACATTTTCCCATCTGTCAGTTGCAATTAATACAGCAGGTCTGTTCACTTTTTTTCAAGAACTTGCCTTTTACGTGACTCTGCACATTGATATTTTCAATTTCAAATCACGATGAAACATTGTTTTGGTTTTTATATTTATTTCAACATGCACAACGACAGAGCCAAATTCAATTTGTTATTTAAAGAATAAAAACATTTCCAACACTTGAGCATGGTTGTTGTGGCCAAGTAGACTTGATTCATTCGTTGGTATCTTAAAAAAAGTTTTAATCTATCTCAAATTATGTGTGGGGTAAAGGTAGCCTAAGTAATTATACATATGATGGAGACCTTATTCTCAGTACGAGAGTAGTTCTCCATGAGTTCAAGATTCAAAACCAGCGGTATCGACAAGTCGCACTTGAAAATTCATGTATGCACACAAAACTTAGGCATTTACCTCGACTTTTTGAAAGCTGGGACACGCATGCAAAAAATACCGACCCCATCTCTTGCACAGTCTCTCTCATCATTTGGGCGTGAGCTTCCATTTGTTCATGCATCATTTTTTCTTCCCACTCCCTCTGTTTTTCGAAGAGGTCTTCCAAGTCAACCGAATGTTTTTTTCCTGAATTGTGGCAAAGAAATTTTTACCCAGGTAGACAAAAGGCCCATTTCTTAGTCACAAAGTTTTACAGAAACATGATAGAGTGTGACTTAGTTGGTTTGGATCTATGATATTTACCAAGTATATTTATGCATTCATACCAGATTCTGAATTTCCTCCATAAATAGACGAAGTATCACCAGAGGTGTCAGTAGTGGAAGCTGCCGCTTCTTCGGTACCTAAGTCTAAGCAAAACAACTTAATTAACATTGCGCGCCTAAGATGGCATGGTGGATAGTAATCGGATTTCCATATTTATCTCGGGGCAAAGAAAAGCCATTAGGACGGAGTAATTATATGGCAGGATATCAGTTCATGTTGAGTATGGGACCAGGCACATGAACTTGAAAGCGGATGGAAGACCAGTTGAATAATGTGACAATCCTCCTCTGTCAAATCCTGGGATAGGTTCAATTATGGTTAACATGCAGAGAGAGATATATAAGTTTATTGGAAATTCATAGCATTAGACTGAACTACTCCATACCTGGCTCTTCTGGTGTGCTGAAAAACATTGCATTCTGTGATTCCTCAATTTCTGAAATAAAAATCATCAGCATGACAGTATGCACATAAATTAGAAAAAATTGTAGAATTCAACTGCATAAATCAAAAATATTGAAGAAAAGTAGTTACCTAGTGATACCGCATTTGTGATTCCAATATCCACTCCCATATTAGTATAATCAACTGCTGGACGATGGCCGAACATTTCATAGAGCTCATCATAATAATCACATGTTTTGTGAGCCGCCCCACTAACAGAATTCAGACGTATTATCTTGTTGAAATTAGATCGCAAGGCCTTCACTTTATTACGTATTTGTTGGAAACTACAAAGGAAACAACATCTCACTTTAGTAATGCGCAAAATTGAAAGCTGCTAGTCGTTAAATCAACATACTTTGTAACTGATGAAATTTTGATAAAAATCCAACACATTTTTCTGAAATTTGGAATCAATAGCCTGCAACTTTATAACATAACAATGGTGCTCTCAAACCTCTTTTTGTATCCTTTTGCTGTCAACTGCTTCTCAACTTCTTTGTACAAAACTTCTGATCTCGACTTTTTTTGGTCAAGCAAAGCAACCAGATTCATTTCTCGAACAGTGCCAAGCATTGTTTTAACCTCGTTGTCTTCCCACTTAGTTTTCAGACTAGATGCAGACTCCATTTTACTCGCAAACATAAACTGCACTACTACTTTCCTATGGTACGGTAACTTTTAATTAAATAGAAATCAGTGAACTGAATACGCTTCTGCGCTAAGAGTGTGATTTATATTTTCAATAAATTAAATAACATTTTGCCGAGCAATACTCATCTTTTGCTAGATAACTAGAGTTGGATTGAAATGCTCTATAGGTAGGCTTACCATACCTCGTGGTCTAGCCGGGACAGTTTTTGTTAATGCAGTATTCAGCTATTGCTGTCAAAAAATTTTTTTAACGGAGGCAGACCATTTATCACCGATTTGCGACTCAATTTACTAGTTCAGTGAGATAACGCGAGAATTACTATAGCCTATTGTGATAATACAGTAATACAATTATTCTACGATTTATACGTCAACTTAACATCTAACAATTGCTGAACTGTTTTTTCAATTATTCAAAATTGCCATTTCCAATGATTAAAATATTATCGTACTAATCCTCGGTACCGTATCGTACCTTGCCAAGGTTTATGTTACCTAACTCGCAATGTTCAGGTTTTTGTTTTATATAAATGGTAAGCCTATCCATAGACCATAGGCCTATCATCTACAAGTAGGTATTACTACAGTATGTATAAGTACCGTACCGTATATTTCAACTCCATAATCAGTATAACAGGCAATATGCAAGAAAATGATACATAAATGAAATCACTTCCTGACTTCAGTACGGTACCGTACTTGTGGTTACTCTCAGCAACCTACTGTATCATTTGCTAAATTACCGGTGCGTACCGTACATTATAAAGGCAACTTCCACACTTGCATATCTTTTACCGCACGGTACCGTACCTTACTACTGTACTAGAATGCGTCAGACCAAGTTACCGGTACCAGTACGGAATACATCGTGCATAACAGGCTGTTATTCTCTTTGACTTCGACGGATCAAAACCAAGACTAACAATTCTCAACTGAAAATCTTTCTATAAAAAGTTCAAACTTTCTGCCAACGGCAGCGCTGTCACATTACTGCAGTACCGGTACCGGTACCAAAGTTCTGCAGTTGCGCAGAACAAACGAGCTCCGACATCGCCTGAAGTAAAACCATCAGCGCATCCCTGTTCGCGCGTGCGTGGAAAGCATCGTGCCTGCTAATCTACCCTGTGCAATCGTGCTGGAATATCACGATGCAAACACGCTGAGTCATGATTGGCGATCGAACCAAAGAGTTTACATGAACACGATTCGGTCAAAATACGGTTTTGGCACGATAATCGTTGCCATGTAAACGCACTAAATGGCGATATAATATGGGACGCAGTTTTAGTGAACTGAATACCAGCAGAAGTCCTGCCGGTTGTAAATTAGTATCATGCCAAAGTGCGGTATTAGTAATGAACTGAACCTCCATGGAAGGACGAAAATTGTACCGGCACGGTACTTAGATTTGTGATGGGGTCAGTTTATTAACACGTTGGACAAGAGGATTCAAAAATTGAAGGTATGATTGAATATCATGTGACACTTTAGGTTAAGTGACGAGATGACACTTTATAAGTAACATAGAAAAAACAGAGATAGATTTATGAAATTATAATGTTGAGTCAATTTATGAAGCAACATGCAAAATATAAAAGAAGACAATTGACAGTAGAATATAGGCCGCGAGCCGAGGCCATTTATCTTTCAGTTTCGTGGCGCACATAAGGTAACTAACCGAAAATGATTTTAAAATGTTCCTTAGAAATTCAGTAACAAATAATGCCTCGTTCCCATTTCCAAAAGTTGCACATTTAACGGAAAAAACACTTTTACTACAAGAAATATGTGCTATCATCTGTCCTATATTCTCTGCTCTTCCGGCAACATTGGCCAATGAACGCAGACTTCTGCGTGACGTAACACATAACTTTCAATCAGCTGTTCGCGTGCGGATGAATCTCAGTTTTATCGCTCAGTCTTGTGTTAGGTTGGGTGCGGTTGCCTTTCCATCGTTTTTTTAGTTATTATTAATTGAGTTATGCTAAGACGGTGTTAAAAAGTATAGGTAAGGTGTTATACACTCGTAGATTCTTACCATGGATAGCAATTTTAGTTGTTAAATAGGCTTTGTAGGGCAACTTCAAGGACTGAAGGAGGACTAGACCTAGAAAGATATAAAGTTACGGTATCACAAACAAACAAAGATATTTCCATGCTTGTATGGAAGGTTTAGAATTAATTTATTGACGATTCTTGAGTATTCAGCAGACCCTTTAATATAGACTACAGTATATTTGAATAAAAAATAATGGCCGTTTGTGTGATGCATGTTTGTAAGAACGAGGGGAAAGTGACCAAGTCGGTTGGTCTAAATTTATAGAGTCGACAAAGACCTGGGCAGCAAATATAAGTCATGCAGGAGTTGAAAAAGATGTAGCGTTGGAAGTGATTAAAAGGTGAGAATTCATGTATCACTGTATTGACTTATACAATGACAGTTAATGTTTTAAAATATATATGTATGCAGGGCAGGGACTGTGTGATTTAACGAGATTCAGTGTACACATAATCTTTTATGCAAACACTACATGACTGTAGTACCGTACGGTACATGAGATAAAATGCATTATGTATGAGTGGTTTTAGTCAGTGTTTAGTGGTATTTTTATTTGTCGAAAAACACTCATGTTGTTCAGAATATGCATTTCTTCCTCATTTTAGATACTTCATTCCAGAAGAAAGTGGCAATGTTCCACCCATTCCACCTAATGCAGGCTACCATCGCTGCTGCTATCAGCGCTATACATGTAAAAATAAAATGGGTCGAAGAAAAAGTCACAAGGAAAAGCGTAAAGGTATATGAGAATCATAACAATTGCATCAGTTTAGCTACCGGTACCGCTAAATCTTGTCTGAGGTTTTGTTTGCTCCCCTGATTTCAAGATCAGTTTTTATTTATTCGTTTTTACAAATCATTTTATTGCCAGTCATGCTGATTATGGAGTCGAAAAAAACTTATACCTACACTAAAATGTGATGACAGACCGTGAGTAGCGGACAATTTGGTAATTGAAAATGAATAATTTGTTTTAGCCGGGGAGCTTGATCCTGACACACTCGCACTGCCTAAAAAGATGCTACGCTCTTCTATACCAACAAAGGGTTTGGGAACGATTGAACGACCGCATATTTTTTCCGTAAAGTGTACTACATGTGGAATTACAAGATTTAAATGCAATAAGGTGACTGGGAAGAGAGTATTAGAGAAACTGACTCGGTGTCAGACATTGGAAGCAGGATGCCTTCTCGAAGCAGCAAAGCGAAAAAAAGATGAGGTGAGTTTGAAATATCAACCTTTACATCCATCAGTTATGATTGTGGTGTAGTCACCAGTAGGGCTGTCCAAGTGAATCAATTATTCGAAATCGAATAGAATTGCATACTATTCGAAGCGTTTTTCGGCCAATTTGCGAATCACTAAAATATGGTACATAATGCGCCTCACGACCACCTTTGCACAGCGTTTTTCACGGAGCAAGCAAAAACCTATTTCTATCGCTTCCTTTGCTGTAAAAAGATGTCTCTCCTATTGCCCGGTAACATGTAATTATCCATTTTATGCATGGCCATAAATGAAAAGTTATCGAAAACAAAGATTTGAAGATGACGTTTTTTAGTTGTTTATCATTTTGCTGAAAATGACACAAAAAATCTTGAGTTAGTAATACCAATGATAACAGGATTTGCATGCCCTATTGAAACTGAATCCATTAAAAGTGAGTAAATACCGTAATGGTGAGAGTTCGTGCAATTTCAAACTCTTAAAACTTGATAGTATTCGAACCGCTATTTTTTTGACCAGTTCAAAGAGGCTTGTGATCTCCTTTTATAACTCTGGAAACATAGTTATGCAATATATTACCAATAATTTGAATGTAACTGCACATACGTTATCACAATATCGAAGAGGAAGTTTTTATTGTGCAATAGAGACAAATTTAGGATTGCACAATAATATTCGGTTCGATTCGAGAAAAATATTCGGTTTGATTCGAATCAAAAAAGTATTCGATTTTGAACAGCCCTAGTCACCAGAATAATGTTTCATTGATAAGCTTTTATATTCCTCGTTAGCTCATGTTGATTGTATCAATTTCAGATTTTACTACTCCAACTACGGGATGTTGATCCGGTTGCATCCGAAGTCCGGTACCATTCAAGTTGCTACCAAGGCTATACTCGCTTCATGAGAAGAAAGATAGAACAGTCAGGGTCTGTGGATACGCGGTATGCTACTGCATTCAAAATGTTTTGTGAGGAATTTATTGTACCAAGGATAATTGTGAACAAGGAGATATTTCCGTTAACATTCTTAAACACCCTCTTCAAGAGATACATCGAACAGTTTGAGCTTTTTGATTCTCCTGGTTATCGTACCTCCAACTTGAAAGAGCGTTTAAAAAAAAAATTTCCACAACTTGCATTTATACGGTCCAAAGAGCAGACGTGCAGTGATCTAGTGTTCGTGGATACCATTTCAGTTGTTGATGTCATTGAAGAAAAAGAAAACACTGCCGATCATACTGTCACATACACTGTTATGGAGGCAGAAATGGAAGACGATTCTGAGAATGAGCAACCAACATGTTCGCAACCATCCGCGCCTCCTGCAACTAATCCACAGCAAATATTTGCTTCTGCGATGTATCTCAGAAATGTTATAAATGACCATGACCCTTCTTTTCAACACTGGCCTCCCACTTCAGAGCACTTCGATGATAATGCAGTGAAAAAACCTGTACCAAAGTTGCTGGTTCAATTTATTAGTTGGATTACTGGGTTAATCTCTGATCCTTTTTGTGTAGAAGTAGAAGAAAGAATGTCAAAAAAAATCTACTCCATCTGCCAGGATATTGTTTACCTATCCAAGGGCGGAAGAATGCACATGCCCAAGCACATGTCACTTGCTATGGCAGTCCGTCATTTGACTGGATCAGCCTCGTTGATTACCCTCCTCAACGGTCTGGGGCACTGTGTGTCCAATACTCTTGTTTTAGAATACGACACTGCTCTGGCCACCTTACAAGAGCTGAAGGGTCCCATCTCTATTCCATCATGTATCAAATCGGCCTGTGACGCTTGTGTGGGATAATAACGATTTTGGGGAAGAGACATCTACTGGAAAGGGCACCACTCATAATACTAATGGTATAATAGTACAGAGAACTATTCCTGAATGTGAACAAGTATCTGGGTATTTGGAACCTACAGCAGGACTTTCACGTGATAGAAAACGCTCATTTCAGCCTTCATCTTCTGGTCTAGTTGCATATCGTGGACAAAAGAAAGCCGCACCGCAACAGATTGGTGAGAGCGTAGTGACAACTAGATGCAGTTTTGTGGTACAGGAATATGCCCGAAAGCTTGACCAGGCCTATATTCTCACAAGGATTCCAGGGGACAACGAAGAATCTTTTTTTCCTACATGGACAGGATTTAATACAAAGCTGGTGCAAAATGTTCCCCTTTTATCATCTGTAGGATATTTGCCTGTAATTTATGCAAGCCCTACAAAAATGGACACAGTCTTGACTGTCCTGGAACGAAGTGTTCAGATTGCAGATAAACTCAAGTTGCAGACAATAGTAATTGTTTTCGATCAGGCTATTTACTCTAAGGCTCAGACAATACGGTGGCAGACGGAACTATTTAAAAACAGAACCGTTCTTCGACTTGGTGAATTCCACACTGCTATGACTTACTTAGCTTGCATAGGTAAGTGGTTTGGCGATGCAGGCCTTCGTGATATAATCATCGAAGCAGAACTTTGTGCAGAAGGTTCTCTCACTGGGGTGTTAAGTGGACATCATTATAATCGAAGCGTAAGGTGCCACAAGCTGATTTATGAAGCTCTTCATCGTCTTAGATGGCAGTCTTTCCTAGAGGAAATTTCAGAAACTGATTACAATCTTGTGAAAAAAGTCATATCTGACTTGAAAGAACATTTCCCTTCGCATATGTATGCAGAAGTTGCTGTCTCACCTGAGTACAACACTGTGTACCAGAAATATGTTGGATTTATCAAGTCAAAATCAAAATGCCCAACTTTCAGGTTCTGGTCTTCTTACCTTGAGATGATTGAAATTCTTCTTCTTTTTCTGCGTGCCACAAAAGAAGGGAACTGGGCATTGCATTTGTCTGCTGTCCGTGCCATGTGTCCATGGATGTTAATCACTAACCGCAACAAATATGCCCGATACTTACCAATATATTATCTTGAGATGATGTCTCTTCAAGAGACCCACCCAGATGTTCATAACATGTTTGTAAATGGAGAATTTGTGGTTCAGAGACAAGCACGCTATGGATTTTCACAAGTTGCATGTGATATGGCAATAGAGCAAACGTGCAACAGAGATACAAAAACGAAAGGTGGAATGGTAGGATTCACCCTCAACAAAGGTGCTTCTCAGAGGTGGATATTATCACACCCAGAAAGGGCACAAATAACAAAGGCATGCTTTGGGTATGCTGGGAGAGACTCGCAAGGGCGTGATAGGAAAGATCTTGATAAACCTCATTCTGTACGAGAAGAATCAGCCATTTGTCGCATTATTGAGTGTATGGAAGGTTTTATAAACCCCTTTTCACGTGAATCTGAGGATCTTATACATATTGTTTCAGGAGTCGTAGTTCCCGAAGTAATTGCCAGTGATATTATGACAGCTGAAGAGAGAGGTAGATTCTGCTTCACTCAGTTCTGCAAAGATCGGCTTTTATCAAACAAGAAAAGTTTTCATGATACTATAAGTAATTTGAAATTAAAATCGTTTTCAAGTGTTGGAAAAATAATTAAGACCAAATGCAGTCAAAAGGAGATGGATTTAAAGTCTGGAAGAAATCTGATGGCGCGTCTTGCAATCATAGGAAGAGAGAGAGGTATCAAGATTGAGGATTTGCTCAAATACTCTCTTGGCCCTTTGCCCTTGTCGTTGGCATACACAGACGGAGGCCTAATGAGGACATCCAAAGCAAAACTGATGCATTACCTCTGCGAAAGTATACCATCTTCTATTGCTAAAGGATTACCAAGCGAATCAGTTTGGATACTAGATGCAATGGCTGTTCTACAAAGCATCAGCATCAACCACAATAAGCATTAAGAACGCAGAAAGACATCGGAGGGCTAAGCATCAAGCTGTTTGCCAAACAAGAGAAAATGAAATTTATTCAGAGAGCCAGAGGATACCACTTCAGTGGAAAAAGTACTTATCCTGCGGAAAAAACAAGGAGCTCCTGATGGAATTTTTTATTAAATCTTGGAGTCAGAATGTCCAAAGTCTTGACTTCACACTGTTTATCGGCTATGCGGAATCTTGTCTGAAAATTTGCTTTGCTAGTACATCGCATACTCCAACAATTGCAAGAGTAGATGAATTGGAATGCTCTCATGAAGAGGCTGACACCCGTCTAATGCTTCACGCTAAGTTTGCCGCTAACTCTTGCAACTCTATAGTAATCCAGTCACCAGACACGGACGTGCTCATACTGTGCATTGCAAAATATGACAATTTGGGTTGTTCTCTTTGGTTTGAAACTGGCGGTGCCAAAGGTAGACGGGTTATTGATGTTGGTGCCATACATTGTTATCTGAGCCAAATCCACCCATCGGCTCCAATGGCTATGGTAGGAGCACATGCATTCACTGGCTGTGATAGCGTGTCCTCCTTTTATGGAAAAGGAAAAGTGAAGCCCATCAAACTGGTGTTGGAGGAGTCAAAATTCATCGAGTTTTTTGCTCAACTAGGAAGATCTTTTGACGTTAACGAGGCATCAATGAATAGAGCTGAGGAATTTGTTTGCTCGCTGTATGGAGAGAATATGAAAAATGTAAACGATGCCAGGGCACGTCTTTTCAAAACAGGCAAACACATGGATCACACCCTTCCACCCAACAGTGATTCACTGAAGGAGCATGTTCTGAGGGCAAATTACCAGGCAGCAATTCATCACCTTTGCCTAGAACCAAAGCCAATTATTCCTTCACCTATTGGCCATGGATGGGTTCTTGATGATGGCGTTTTGCAAGTTAAATGGATGGATCTACTTCCAGCCCCCAAATCAGTTCTTGAGTTGGCAAACTGCAAGTGCAAGAAGAATAGGTGCCAAAGTAATTTATGCACATGTACCAAAAACAACCTCAATTGTACAGAATTTTGTTTTTGTGTTGACTGCCAAAACCAGTGTGAACTAATAGAGGAAAAGTCGATTTTCGAAACCGAGACAGTTGAAAATGAATTAGATATTGAAATTATAATTTATTAGATTCTTACAGATATGTGATAGTGTCATTCATTCATTCAATTTTCTTGACTTTTCGGTGTCAATTTCTCTTTTTTCATTATTAGTGCTTTTGTGACTTCATTGCATAAAAATAAATGCGCTTGATGGCTTTTATAAAATAAATGCAACATCTTATACCGTTCTTTGTTGCTTGTGCGAGGGAGGCTGATTTTGGTCAGACAAAACGCTGCAGAAATACATTAGTGTTAAATGCAGCTGGGCTCTTGAATTGCATAGTTCTTTTGCTGTATTGTAAACCTATGGTTATTGATTTTCTGGGAACCGCCTTATATCGAATTTAGCACCAGGGTTTTAACCGATTAACTTGTGTTTTTGTGCTTAAGGTGATAATTTGTGATTTTATCGCATAAAAAATTGATGTGTTCGATGGCATATATGAAATGAAAGCGACGTTCCATGCTCTGTCGTTTTAAGCCTATGATCATTGATTTTCGGGGAATCCCCTTGATATCCAACTTTTGCATCACGATTTTTGAAGCCCGATTTACAGAAAATGTGCAACTTCCGTTAGTGGGAACAAGCTGTAATGCGTTCAGTATGTTCATTTTGATACAAAACTGAAGAATAAATATAGTTACCAGATGTGCGCTACGAAACTCACTTTCTAGGCGTTTTTCAGGGCCTCGGCTCGCGGCCTAGGCCGCGAGCCGAGGCCATTTATCTTTCAGTTTCGTGGCGCACATAAGGTAACTAACTGAAAATGATTTTAAAATGTTCCTTAGAAATTCAGTAACAAATAATGCCTTGTTCCCATTTCCAAAAGTTGCACATTTAACGGAAAAAACACTTTTACTACAAGAAATATGTGCTATCATCTGTCCTATATTCTCTGCTCTTCCGGCAACATTGGCCAATGAACGCAGACTTCTGCGTGACGTAACACATAACTTTCAATCAGCTGTTCGCGTGCGGATGAATCTCAGTTTTATCGCTCAGTCTTGTGTTAGGTTGGGTGCGGTTGCCTTTCCATCGTTTTTTTAGTTATTATTAATTGAGTTATGCTAAGACGGTGTTAAAAAGTATAGGTAAGGTGTTATACACTCGTAGATTCTTACCATGGATAGCAATTTTAGTTGTTAAATAGGCTTTGTAGGGCAACTTCAAGGACTGAAGGAGGACTAGACCTAGAAAGATATAAAGTTACGGTATCACAAACAAACAAAGATATTTCCATGCTTGTATGGAAGGTTTAGAATTAATTTATTGACGATTCTTGAGTATTCAGCAGACCCTTTAATATAGACTACAGTATATTTGAATAAAAAATAATGGCCGTTTGTGTGATGCATGTTTGTAAGAACGAGGGGAAAGTGACCAATTTTACTGATGTCGGTTGGTCTAAATTTATAGAGTCGACAAAGACCTGGGCAGCAAATATAAGTCATGCAGGAGTTGAAAAAGATGTAGCGTTGGAAGTGATTGAAAGGTGAGAATTCATGTATCACTGTATTGACTTATACAATGACAGTTAATGTTTTAAAATATATATGTATGCAGGGCAGGGACTGTGTGATTTAACGAGATTCAGTGTACACATAATCTTTTATGCAAACACTACATGACTGTAGTACCGTACGGTACATGAGATAAAATGCATTATGTATGAGTGGTTTTAGTCAGTGTTTAGTGGTATTTTTATTTGTCGAAAAACACTCATGTTGTTCAGAATATGCATTTCTTCCACATTTTAGATACTTCACTTCAGAAGAAAGTGGCAATGTTCCACCCATTCCACCTAATGCAGGCTACCATCGCTGCTGCTATCAGCGCTATACATGTAAAAATAAAATGGGTCGAAGAAAAAGTCACAAGGAAAAGCGTAAAGGTATATGAGAATCATAACAATTGCATCAGTTTAGCTACCGGTACCGCTAAATCTTGTCTGAGGTTTTGTTTGCTCCCCTGATTTCAAGATCAGTTTTTATTTATTCGTTTTTACAAATCATTTTATTGCCAGTCATGCTGATTATGGAGTCGAAAAAAACTTATACCTACACTAAAATGTGATGACAGACCGTGAGTAGCGGACAATTTGGTAATTGAAAATGAATAATTTGTTTTAGCCGGGGAGCTTGATCCTGACACACTCGCACTGCCTAAAAAGATGCTACGCTCTTCTATACCAACAAAGGGTTTGGGAACGATTGAACGACCGCATATTTTTTCCGTAAAGTGTACTATATGTGGAATTACGAGATTTAAACGCAATAAGGTGACTGGGAAGAGAGTATTAGAGAAACTGACTCGGTGTCAGACATTGGAAGCAGGATGCCTTCTCGAAGCAGCAAAGCGAAAAAAAGATGAGGTGAGTTTGAAATATCAACCTTTACATCCATCAGTTATGATTGTGGTGTAGTCACCAGTAGGGCTGTCCAAGTGAATCAATTATTCGAAATCGAATAGAATTGCATACTATTCGAAGCGTTTTTCGGCCAATTTGCGAATCACTAAAATATGGTACATAATGCGCCTCACGACCACCTTTGCACGGCGTTTTTCACGGAGCAAGCAAAAACCTATTTCTATCGCTTTCTTTGCTGTAAAAAGATGTCTCTCCTATTGCCCGGTAACATGTAATTATCCATTTCATGCATGGCCATAAATGAAAAGTTATCGAAAACAAAGATTTGAAGATGACGTTTTTTAGTTGTTTATCATTTTGCTGAAAATTACACAAAAAATCTTGAGTTAGTAATACCAATGATAACAGGATTTGCATGCCCTATTGAAACTGAATCCATTGAAAATGAGTAAATACCGTAATGGTGAGAGTTCGTGCAATTTCAAACTCTTAAAACTTGATAGTATTCGAACCGCTATTTTTTTGACCAGTTCAAAGAGGCTTGTGATCTCCTTTTATAACTCTGGAAACATAGTTATGCAATATATTACCAATAATTTGAATGTAACTGCACATACGTTATCACAATATCGAAGGGGAAGTTTTTATTGTGCAATAGAGACAAATTTAGGATTGCACAATAATATTCGGTTCGATTCGAGAAAAATATTCGGTTTGATTCGAATCAAAAAAGTATTCGATTTTGAACAGCCCTAGTCACCAGAATAATGTTTCATTGATAAGCTTTTATATTCCTCGTTAGCTCATGTTGATTGTATCAATTTCAGATTTTACTACTCCAACTACGGGATGTTGATCCGGTTGCATCCGAAGTCCGGTGCCATTCAAGTTGCTACCAAGGCTATACTCGCTTCATGAGAAGAAAGATAGAACAGTCAGGGTCTGTGGATACGCGGTATGCTACTGCATTCAAAATGTTTTGTGAAGAATTTATTGTACCAAGGATAATTGTGAACAAGGAGATATTTCGGTTAACATTCTTAAACACCCTCTTCAAGAGATACATCGAACAGTTTGAGCTTTTTGATTCTCCTGGTTATCGTACCTCCAACTTGAAAGAGCGTTTAAAAAAAAAATTTCCACAACTTGCATTTATACGGTCCAAAGAGCAGACGTGCAGTGATCTGGTGTTCGTGGATACCATTTCAGTTGTTGATGTCATTGAAGAAAAAGAAAACACTGCCGATCATACTGTCACATACACTGTTATGGAGGCAGAAATGGAAGACGATTCTGAGAATGAGCAACCAACATGTTCGCAACCATCCGCGCCTCCTGCAACTAATCCACAGCAAATATTTGCTTCTGCGATGTATCTCAGAAATGTTATTAATGACCATGACCCTTCTTTTCAACACTGGCCTCCCACTTCAGAGCACTTCGATGATAATGCAGTAAAAAAATCTGTACCAAAGTTGCTGGTTCAATTTATTAGTTGGATTACTGGGTTAATTTCTGGTCCTTTTTGTGTAGAAGTAGAAGAAAGAATGTCAAAAAAAATCTACTCCATCTGCCAGGATATTGTTTACCTATCCAAGGGCGGAAGAATGCACATGCCCAAGCACATGTCACTTGCTATGGCAGTCCGTCATTTGACTGGATCAGCCTCGTTGATTACCCTCCTCAACGGTCTGGGGCACTGTGTGTCCAATACTATTGTTTTAGAATACGACACTGCTCTGGCCACCTTACAAGAGCTGAAGGGTCCCATCTTGTTTCTCCATCATGTATCAAATCAAATCGGCCTGTGACGCTTGTGTGGGATAATAACGATTTTGGGGAAGAGACATCTACTGGAAAGGGCACCACCCATAATACTAATGGTATAATAGTACAGAGAACTATTCCTGAATGTGAACAAGTATCTGGGTATTTGGAACCTACAGCAGGACTTTCACGTGATAGAAAACGCTCATTTCAGCCTTCATCTTCTGGTCTAGTTGCATATCGTGGACAAAAGAAAGCCGCACCGCAACAGATTGGTGAGAGCGTAGTGACAACTAGATGCAGTTTTGTGGTACAGGAATATGCCCGAAAGCTTGACCAGGCCTATATTCTCACAAGGATTCCAGGGGACAACGAAGAATCTTTTTTTCCTACATGGACAGGATTTAATACAAAGCTGGTGCAAAATGTTCCCCTTTTATCATCTGTAGGATATTTGCCTGTAATTTATGCAAGCCCTACAAAAATGGACACAGTCTTGACTGTCCTGGAACGAAGTGTTCAGATTGCAGATAAACTCAAGTTGCAGACAATAGTAATTGTTTTCGATCAGGCTATTTACTCTAAGGCTCAGACAATACGGTGGCAGACGGAACTATTTAAAAACAGAACCGTTCTTCGACTTGGTGAATTCCACACTGCTATGACTTACTTAGCTTGCATAGGTAAGTGGTTTGGCGATGCAGGCCTTCGTGATATAATCATCGAAGCAGAACTTTGTGCAGAAGGTTCTCTCACTGGGGTGTTAAGTGGACATCATTATAATCGAAGCGTAAGGTGCCACAAGCTGATTTATGAAGCTCTTCATCGTCTTAGATGGCAGTCTTTCCTAGAGGAAATTTCAGAAACTGATTACAATCTTGTGAAAAAAGTCATATCTGACTTGAAAGAACATTTCCCTTCGCATATGTATGCAGAAGTTGCTGTCTCACCTGAGTACAACACTGTGTACCAGAAATATGTTGGATTTATCAAGTCAAAATCAAAATGCCCAACTTTCAGGTTCTGGTCTTCTTACCTTGAGATGATTGAAATTCTTCTTCTTTTTCTGCGTGCCACAAAAGAAGGGAACTGGGCATTGCATTTGTCTGCTGTCCGTGCCATGTGTCCATGGATGTTAATCACTAACCGCAACAAATATGCCCGATACTTACCAATATATTATCTTGAGATGATGTCTCTTCAAGAGACCCACCCAGATGTTCATAACATGTTTGTAAATGGAGAATTTGTGGTTCAGAGACAAGCACGCTATGGATTTTCACAAGTTGCATGTGATATGGCAATAGAGCAAACGTGCAACAGAGATACAAAAACGAAAGGTGGAATGGTAGGATTCACCCTCAACAAAGGTGCTTCTCAGAGGTGGATATTATCACACCCAGAAAGGGCACAAATAACAAAGGCATGCTTTGGGTATGCTGGGAGAGACTCGCAAGGGCGTGATAGGAAAGATCTTGATAAACCTCATTCTGTACGAGAAGAATCAGCCATTTGTCGCATTATTGAGTGTATGGAAGGTTTTATAAACCCCTTTTCACGTGAATCTGAGGATCTTATACATATTGTTTCAGGAGTCGTAGTTCCCGAAGTAATTGCCAGTGATATTATGACAGCTGAAGAGAGAGGTAGATTCTGCTTCACTCAGTTCTGCAAAGATCGGCTTTTATCAAACAAGAAAAGTTTTCATGATACTATAAGTAATTTGAAATTAAAATCGTTTTCAAGTGTTGGAAAAATAATTAAGACCAAATGCAGTCAAAAGGAGATGGATTTAAAGTCTGGAAGAAATCTGATGGCGCGTCTTGCAATCATAGGAAGAGAGAGAGGTATCAAGATTGAGGATTTGCTCAAATACTCTCTTGGCCCTTTGCCCTTGTCGTTGGCATACACAGACGGAGGCCTAATGAGGACATCCAAAGCAAAACTGATGCATTACCTCTGCGAAAGTATACCATCTTCTATTGCTAAAGGATTACCAAGCGAATCAGTTTGGATACTAGATGCAATGGCTGTTCTACAAAGCATCAGCATCAACCACAATAAGCATTAAGAACGCAGAAAGACATCGGAGGGCTAAGCATCAAGCTGTTTGCCAAACAAGAGAAAATGAAATTTATTCAGAGAGCCAGAGGATACCACTTCAGTGGAAAAAGTACTTATCCTGCGGAAAAAACAAGGAGCTCCTGATGGAATTTTTTATTAAATCTTGGAGTCAGAATGTCCAAAGTCTTGACTTCACACTGTTTATCGGCTATGCGGAATCTTGTCTGAAAATTTGCTTTGCTAGTACATCGCATACTCCAACAATTGCAAGAGTAGATGAATTGGAATGCTCTCATGAAGAGGCTGACACCCGTCTAATGCTTCACGCTAAGTTTGCCGCTAACTCTTGCAACTCTATAGTAATCCAGTCACCAGACACGGACGTGCTCATACTGTGCATTGCAAAATATGACAATTTGGGTTGTTCTCTTTGGTTTGAAACTGGCGGTGCCAAAGGTAGACGGGTTATTGATGTTGGTGCCATACATTGTTATCTGAGCCAAATCCACCCATCGGCTCCAATGGCTATGGTAGGAGCACATGCATTCACTGGCTGTGATAGCGTGTCCTCCTTTTATGGAAAAGGAAAAGTGAAGCCCATCAAACTGGTGTTGGAGGAGTCAAAATTCATCGAGTTTTTTGCTCAACTAGGAAGATCTTTTGACGTTAACGAGGCATCAATGAATAGAGCTGAGGAATTTGTTTGCTCGCTGTATGGAGAGAATATGAAAAATGTAAACGATGCCAGGGCACGTCTTTTCAAAACAGGCAAACACATGGATCACACCCTTCCACCCAACAGTGATTCACTGAAGGAGCATGTTCTGAGGGCAAATTACCAGGCAGCAATTCATCACCTTTGCCTAGAACCAAAGCCAATTATTCCTTCACCTATTGGCCATGGATGGGTTCTTGATGATGGCGTTTTGCAAGTTAAATGGATGGATCTACTTCCAGCCCCCAAATCAGTTCTTGAGTTGGCAAACTGCAAGTGCAAGAAGAATAGGTGCCAAAGTAATTTATGCACATGTACCAAAAACAACCTCAATTGTACAGAATTTTGTTTTTGTGTTGACTGCCAAAACCAGTGTGAACTAATAGAGGAAAAGTCGATTTTCGAAACCGAGACAGTTGAAAATGAATTAGATATTGAAATTATAATTTATTAGATTCTTACAGATATGTGATAGTGTCATTCATTCATTCAATTTTCTTGACTTTTCGGTGTCAATTTCTCTTTTTTCATTATTAGTGCTTTTGTGACTTCATTGCATAAAAATAAATGCGCTTGATGGCTTTTATAAAATAAATGCAACATCTTATACCGTTCTTTGTTGCTTGTGCGAGGGAGGCTGATTTTGGTCAGACAAAACGCTGCAGAAATACATTAGTGTTAAATGCAGCTGGGCTCTTGAATTGCATAGTTCTTTTGCTGTATTGTAAACCTATGGTTATTGATTTTCTGGGAACCGCCTTATATCGAATTTAGCACCAGGGTTTTAACCGATTAACTTGTGTTTTTGTGCTTAAGGTGATAATTTGTGATTTTATCGCATAAAAAATTGATGTGTTCGATGGCATATATGAAATGAAAGCGACGTTCCATGCTCTGTCGTTTTAAGCCTATGATCATTGATTTTCGGGGAATCCCCTTGATATCCAACTTTTGCATCACGATTTTTGAAGCCCGATTTACAGAAAATGTGCAACTTCCGTTAGTGGGAACAAGCTGTAATGCGTTCAGTATGTTCATTTTGATACAAAACTGAAGAATAAATATAGTTACCAGATGTGCGCTACGAAACTCACTTTCTAGGCGTTTTTCAGGGCCTCGGCTCGCGGCCTAGGCCGCGAGCCGAGGCCATTTATCTTTCAGTTTCGTGGCGCACATAAGGTAACTAACTGAAAATGATTTTAAAATGTTCCTTAGAAATTCAGTAACAAATAATGCCTTGTTCCCATTTCCAAAAGTTGCACATTTAACGGAAAAAACACTTTTACTACAAGAAATATGTGCTATCATCTGTCCTATATTCTCTGCTCTTCCGGCAACATTGGCCAATGAACGCAGACTTCTGCGTGACGTAACACATAACTTTCAATCAGCTGTTCGCGTGCGGATGAATCTCAGTTTTATCGCTCAGTCTTGTGTTAGGTTGGGTGCGGTTGCCTTTCCATCGTTTTTTTAGTTATTATTAATTGAGTTATGCTAAGACGGTGTTAAAAAGTATAGGTAAGGTGTTATACACTCGTAGATTCTTACCATGGATAGCAATTTTAGTTGTTAAATAGGCTTTGTAGGGCAACTTCAAGGACTGAAGGAGGACTAGACCTAGAAAGATATAAAGTTACGGTATCACAAACAAACAAAGATATTTCCATGCTTGTATGGAAGGTTTAGAATTAATTTATTGACGATTCTTGAGTATTCAGCAGACCCTTTAATATAGACTACAGTATATTTGAATAAAAAATAATGGCCGTTTGTGTGATGCATGTTTGTAAGAACGAGGGGAAAGTGACCAATTTTACTGATGTCGGTTGGTCTAAATTTATAGAGTCGACAAAGACCTGGCAGCAAATATAAGTCATGCAGGAGTTGAAAAAGATGTAGCGTTGGAAGTGATTGAAAGGTGAGAATTCATGTATCACTGTATTGACTTATACAATGACAGTTAATGTTTTAAAATATATATGTATGCAGGGCAGGGACTGTGTGATTTAACGAGATTCAGTGTACACATAATCTTTTATGCAAACACTACATGACTGTAGTACCGTACGGTACATGAGATAAAATGCATTATGTATGAGTGGTTTTAGTCAGTGTTTAGTGGTATTTTTATTTGTCGAAAAACACTCATGTTGTTCAGAATATGCATTTCTTCCACATTTTAGATACTTCACTTCAGAAGAAAGTGGCAATGTTCCACCCATTCCACCTAATGCAGGCTACCATCGCTGCTGCTATCAGCGCTATACATGTAAAAATAAAATGGGTCGAAGAAAAGTCACAAGGAAAAGCGTAAAGGTATATGAGAATCATAACAATTGCATCAGTTTAGCTACCGGTACCGCTAAATCTTGTCTGAGGTTTTGTTTGCTCCCCTGATTTCAAGATCAGTTTTTATTTATTCGTTTTTACAAATCATTTTATTGCCAGTCATGCTGATTATGGAGTCGAAAAAAACTTATACCTACACTAAAATGTGATGACAGACCGTGAGTAGCGGACAATTTGGTAATTGAAAATGAATAATTTGTTTTAGCCGGGGAGCTTGATCCTGACACACTCGCACTGCCTAAAAAGATGCTACGCTCTTCTATACCAACAAAGGGTTTGGGAACGATTGAACGACCGCATATTTTTTCCGTAAAGTGTACTATATGTGGAATTACGAGATTTAAACGCAATAAGGTGACTGGGAAGAGAGTATTAGAGAAACTGACTCGGTGTCAGACATTGGAAGCAGGATGCCTTCTCGAAGCAGCAAAGCGAAAAAAAGATGAGGTGAGTTTGAAATATCAACCTTTACATCCATCAGTTATGATTGTGGTGTAGTCACCAGTAGGGCTGTCCAAGTGAATCAATTATTCGAAATCGAATAGAATTGCATACTATTCGAAGCGTTTTTCGGCCAATTTGCGAATCACTAAAATATGGTACATAATGCGCCTCACGACCACCTTTGCACGGCGTTTTCACGGAGCAAGCAAAAACCTATTTCTATCGCTTTCTTTGCTGTAAAAAGATGTCTCTCCTATTGCCCGGTAACATGTAATTATCCATTTCATGCATGGCCATAAATGAAAAGTTATCGAAAACAAAGATTTGAAGATGACGTTTTTTAGTTGTTTATCATTTTGCTGAAAATTACACAAAAAATCTTGAGTTAGTAATACCAATGATAACAGGATTTGCATGCCCTATTGAAACTGAATCCATTAAAAGTGAGTAAATACCGTAATGGTGAGAGTCCTGCAATTTCAAACTCTTAAAAACTTGATAGTTTTCGAACCCGTATTTTTTTGACCAGTTCAAAGAGGCTTGTGATCTCCTTTTATAACTCTGGAAACATAGTTATGCAATATATTACCAATAATTTGAATGTAACTGCACATACGTTATCACAATATCGAAGGGAAGTTTTTATTGTGCAATAGAGACAAATTTAGGATTGCACAATAATATTCGGTTCCGATTCGAGAAAAATATTCGATTTGATTCGAATCAAAAAAGTATTCGATTTTGAACAGCCCTAGTCACCAGGAATAATGTTTCATTGATAAGCTTTTATATTCCTCGTTAGCTCATGTTGATTGTATCAATTTCAGATTTTACTACTCCAACTACGGGATGTTGATCCGGTTGCATCCGAAGTCCGGTGCCATTCAAGTTGCTACCAAGGCTATACTCGCTTCATGAGAAGAAAGATAGAACAGTCAGGGTCTGTGGATACGCGGTATGCTACTGCATTCAAAATGTTTTGTGAAGAATTTATTGTACCAAGGATAATTGTGAACAAGGAGATATTTCGGTTAACATTCTTAAACACCCTCTTCAAGAGATACATCGAACAGTTTGAGCTTTTTGATTCTCCTGGGTTATCGTACCTCCAACTTGAAAGAGCGTTTAAAAAAAAATTCCACAAACTTGCATTTATACGGTCCAAAGAGCAGACGTGCAGTGATCTTGGTGTTCGTGGATACCATTTCAGTTGTTGATGTCATTGAAGAAAAAGAAAACACTGCCGATCATACTGTCACATACACTGTTATGGAGGCAGAAATGGAAGACGATTCTGAGAATGAGCAACCAACATGTTCGCAACCATCCGCGCCTCCTGCAACTAATCCACAGCAAATATTTGCTTCTGCGATGTATCTCAGAAATGTTATTAATGACCATGACCCTTCTTTTCAACACTGGCCTCCCACTTCAGAGCACTTCGATGATAATGCAGTAAAAAAATCTGTACCAAAGTTGCTGGTTCAATTTATTAGTTGGATTACTGGGTTAATTTCTGGTCCTTTTTGTGTAGAAGTAGAAGAAAGAATGTCAAAAAAAATCTACTCCATCTGCCAGGATATTGTTTACCTATCCAAGGGCGGAAGAATGCACATGCCCAAGCACATGTCACTTGCTATGGCAGTCCGTCATTTGACTGGATCAGCCTCGTTGATTACCCTCCTCAACGGTCTGGGGCACTGTGTGTCCAATACTATTGTTTTAGAATACGACACTGCTCTGGCCACCTTACAAGAGCTGAAGGGTCCCATCTTGTTTCTCCATCATGTATCAAATCAAATCGGCCTGTGACGCTTGTGTGGGATAATAACGATTTTGGGGAAGAGACATCTACTGGAAAGGGCACCACTCATAATACTAATGGTATAATAGTACAGAGAACTATTACTGAATGTGAACAAGTAGCTGGGTATTTGGAACCTACAGCAGGACTTTCACGTGATAGAAAACGCTCATTTCAGCCTTCATCTTCTGGTCTTGTTGCATATCGTGGACAAAAGAAAGCCGCACCGCAACAGATTGATGAGAGCGTAGTGACAACTAGATGCAGTTTTGTGGTACAGGAATATGCCCGAAAGCTTGACCAGGCCTATATTCTCACAAGGATTCCAGGGGACAGCGAAGAATCTTTTTTTCCTACATGGACAGGATTTAATACAAAGCTGGTGCAGAATGTTCCCCTTTTATCATCTGTAGGATATTTGCCTGTAATTGATGCAAGCCCTACAGAAATGGACACAGTCTTGTCTGTCCTGGAACGAAGCGTTCAGATTGCCGATAAACTCAAGTTGCAGACAATAGTAATTGTTTTCAATCAGGCTATTTACTCTAAGGCTCAGACAATACGGTGGCAGACGGAACTATTTAAAAACAGAACCGTTCTTCGACTTGGTGAATTCCACACTGCTATGACTTACTTAGCTTGCATAGGTAAGTGGTTTGGCGACGCAGGCCTTCGTGATATAATCATCGAAGCAGAACTTTGTGCAGAAGGTTCTCTCACTGGGGTGCTAAGTGGACATCATTATAATCGAAGCGTAAGGTGCCACAAGCTGATTTATGAAGCTCTTCATCGTCTTAGATGGCAGTCTTTCCTAGAGGAAATTTCAGAAACTGATTACAATCTTGTGAAAAAAGTCATATCTGACTTGAAAGAACATTTCCCTTCGCATATGTATGCAGAAGTTGTTGTCTCACCTGAGTACAACACTGTGTACCAGAAATATGTTGGATTTATCAAGTCAAAATCAAAATGCCCAACTTTCAGGTTCTGGTCTTCTTACCTTGAGATGATTGAAATTCTTCTTCTTTTTCTGCGTGCCACAAAAGAAGGGAACTGGGCATTGCATTTGTCTGCTGTCCGTGCCATGTGTCCATGGATGTTAATCACTAACCGCAACAAATATGCCCGATACTTACCAATATATTATCTTGAGATGATGTCTCTTCAAGAGACCCACCCAGATGTTCATAACATGTTTGTAAATGGAGAATTTGTGGTTCAGAGACAAGCACGCTATGGATTTTCACAAGTTGCATGTGATATGGCAATAGAGCAAACGTGCAACAGAGATACAAAAACGAAAGGTGGAATGGTAGGATTCACCCTCAACAAAGGTGCTTCTCAGAGGTGGATATTATCACACCCAGAAAGGGCACAAATAACAAAGGCATGCTTTGGGTATGCTGGGAGAGACTCGCAAGGGCGTGATAGGAAAGATCTTGATAAACCTCATTCTGTACGAGAAGAATCAGCCATTTGTCGCATTATTGAGTGTATGGAAGGTTTTATAAACCCCTTTTCACGTGAATCTGAGGATCTTATACATATTGTTTCAGGAGTCGTAGTTCCCGAAGTAATTGCCAGTGATATTATGACAGCTGAAGAGAGAGGTAGATTCTGCTTCACTCAGTTCTGCAAAGATCGGCTTTTATCAAACAAGAAAAGTTTTCATGATACTATAAGTAATTTGAAATTAAAATCGTTTTCAAGTGTTGGAAAAATAATTAAGACCAAATGCAGTCAAAAGGAGATGGATTTAAAGTCTGGAAGAAATCTGATGGCGCGTCTTGCAATCATAGGAAGAGAGAGAGGTATCAAGATTGAGGATTTGCTCAAATACTCTCTTGGCCCTTTGCCCTTGTCGTTGGCATACACAGACGGAGGCCTAATGAGGACATCCAAAGCAAAACTGATGCATTACCTCTGCGAAAGTATACCATCTTCTATTGCTAAAGGATTACCAAGCGAATCAGTTTGGATACTAGATGCAATGGCTGTTCTACAAAGCATCAACCACAGGAATATTCCCAAAACATTTGGAGATCTTGCCGCACTATACCTTTTGAAGTTAGTGAAAATTGCCCAGGAAAGTTGTGCAAAGGTTGTGCATCTCGTAATGGATAGATACCCCTCAATAAGCATTAAGAACGCAGAAAGACATCGGAGGGCTAAGCATCAAGCTGTTTGCCAAACAAGAGAAAATGAAATTTATTCAGAGAGCCAGAGGATACCACTTCAGTGGAAAAAGTACTTATCCTGCGGAAAAAACAAGGAGCTCCTGATGGAATTTTTTATTAAATCTTGGAGTCAGAATGTCCAAAGTCTTGACTTCACACTGTTTATCGGCTATGCGGAATCTTGTCTGAAAATTTGCTTTGCTAGTACATCGCATACTCCAACAATTGCAAGAGTAGATGAATTGGAATGCTCTCATGAAGAGGCTGACACCCGTCTAATGCTTCACGCTAAGTTTGCCGCTAACTCTTGCAACTCTATAGTAATCCAGTCACCAGACACGGACGTGCTCATACTGTGCATTGCAAAATATGACAATTTGGGTTGTTCTCTTTGGTTTGAAACTGGCGGTGCCAAAGGTAGACGGGTTATTGATGTTGGTGCCATACATTGTTATCTGAGCCAAATCCACCCATCGGCTCCAATGGCTATGGTAGGAGCACATGCATTCACTGGCTGTGATAGCGTGTCCTCCTTTTATGGAAAAGGAAAAGTGAAGCCCATCAAACTGGTGTTGGAGGAGTCAAAATTCATCGAGTTTTTTGCTCAACTAGGAAGATCTTTTGACGTTAACGAGGCATCAATGAATAGAGCTGAGGAATTTGTTTGCTCGCTGTATGGAGAGAATATGAAAAATGTAAACGATGCCAGGGCACGTCTTTTCAAAACAGGCAAACACATGGATCACACCCTTCCACCCAACAGTGATTCACTGAAGGAGCATGTTCTGAGGGCAAATTACCAGGCAGCAATTCATCACCTTTGCCTAGAACCAAAGCCAATTATTCCTTCACCTATTGGCCATGGATGGGTTCTTGATGATGGCGTTTTGCAAGTTAAATGGATGGATCTACTTCCAGCCCCCAAATCAGTTCTTGAGTTGGCAAACTGCAAGTGCAAGAAGAATAGGTGCCAAAGTAATTTATGCACATGTACCAAAAACAACCTCAATTGTACAGAATTTTGTTTTTGTGTTGACTGCCAAAACCAGTGTGAACTAATAGAGGAAAAGTCGATTTTCGAAACCGAGACAGTTGAAAATGAATTAGATATTGAAATTATAATTTATTAGATTCTTACAGATATGTGATAGTGTCATTCATTCATTCAATTTTCTTGACTTTTCGGTGTCAATTTCTCTTTTTTCATTATTAGTGCTTTTGTGACTTCATTGCATAAAAATAAATGCGCTTGATGGCTTTTATAAAATAAATGCAACATCTTATACCGTTCTTTGTTGCTTGTGCGAGGGAGGCTGATTTTGGTCAGACAAAACGCTGCAGAAATACATTAGTGTTAAATGCAGCTGGGCTCTTGAATTGCATAGTTCTTTTGCTGTATTGTAAACCTATGGTTATTGATTTTCTGGGAACCGCCTTATATCGAATTTAGCACCAGGGTTTTAACCGATTAACTTGTGTTTTTGTGTTTAAGGTGATAATTTGTGATTTTATCGCATAAAAATTGATGTGTTCGATGGCATATATGAAATGAAAGCGACGTTCCATGCTCTGTCGTTTTAAGCCTATGATCATTGATTTTCGGGGAATCCCCTTGATATCCAACTTTTGCATCACGATTTTTGAAGCCCGATTTACAGAAAATGTGCAACTTCCGTTAGTGGGAACAAGCTGTAATGCGTTCAGTATGTTCATTTTGATACAAAACTGAAGAATAAATATAGTTACCAGATGTGCGCTACGAAACTCACTTTCTAGGTGTTTTTCAGGGCCTCGGCTCGCGGCCTAATATTGTTAACCAATGACATTAAACAACATGATGCGCAACTCCGGCATTTTTGTCCGAAGATCGTATTCGATAGCACGCTCCAATGCACATACTTGACGAGACGAAAACGAGCGGATGTGTGCTGCTTTCAAGGCGTAGCACGAATGGTGTTCGTGCCTGCTTTGACAGTTGTTGTCGATTTTAATGATATTTTTGAAAGTTGGGGTAAAAAGAAATCGATAAAAGGTAAGGTGAATACTATTGTTGTATATCACACCCGGGCATCGCACTGTTAAGTACATGTGGGAAAGCCAGCCTTTGTCAAATACTACGAAGTTATTAATTCAGTACGGTACGTAGTTGCCCATTTGCCGAAATTACATATTTACTTACTCCTTATGGTTTCAAATAGTTCATGCACCTCCAGTTAGATTTTTTTAATCAGTGAGGATATATACTCATTGTTGATTGCTGCTCATTGTAACATACTATTACGCATTCACTTTTATTTGCGTATTGAATCAAAGTGTTAACAAGTTCACCTAACATTTCACTCATACCGGTCTATATTGTATAGTCTGATTTCTCAAGTATTTGGAGCCACGAATGCTTGTAATTTTCTGACTAAACCCTTTTATTAGTTGGTTTATTTTCCAAAATTCAGTAAAATATTTTTTAAATAAAACATGAGATATTGGATTTATTAGCTTTTCCATTCTGAATCATATAGACTGCTTTATTTATTCTTAACGAAAATTAATAAATCTCCTCTCTTTCTTCAGATGTGAAAGTTGTGGACAAACCTGTCTAAGCATTGTGAGACTCTTGCAGCACAAGAGGCAATAGCAGAAATAGTAAGTATATCAATCAAGAAATTAAGCCGACATAAAGCAAAACTTTCAACTATTCGTCTAATCTCAATTTCCTATTATTTATTCACAGGACAACTATAGCAGACGGGGAGATATCAGAAGTCTGGCGACATATCAGTGACAGTGTGATTCCAAGAAATATAATGCAATTGAAAATAGAAAATTGCAATAGAAAAACAACCTATGGAAGCATGCAAAGACATTTGACCCTCCGGTAGAGTTGTGTATGGCCCCCACATCCTGCAGGGCTTGAGGAAAATAACTAAAAATTCCAAAGCGTAAGATTGCATAAGCGGTCTTATTTGTAAAAAGGCACAAAACACGCCAGACATACTTAAAACAGCTTTGGAAATGAGGATTACGGGTACCTCACTGCACCTGTGTTATATTTGGTTCATCAACTTTTGGTAGTACTATAGAAGAAATTCCGGAAGGGGTATAATCATCATTCATGATAAAATACTATCATATATTTTTTGAACAACTTCAATCTAGACCAGGGATCTCAAACTCGCGGCCCCAGAGAACTTCCAGTGCGGCCCTCGAACGCTTAACAATAATTGTAATAGTATTTTGGAAGTTTTTTTTTTATCTAAATGTAATAGATTTTTCAAACCTTCTAAAGTGAAATTGATTATTCACACAGAAAACAATTTACTGAAAGTAGTTTTGGAATATTGATTTTTTTTGTCCACATTTTGACCCAATTAAGAATACACATCAAGCTAGCAAAAGAATACTTGAATAAAACACTTGAGTAATTAAATTAAACGCAAAGTACACGAAGAAGGTGGCATTTTCGAAGAAAATGGGAGTTGTAACATTTCTGCTCTCCACAAAAATCTGAAGCACATTGTTTAATTTGTCATATTTCCATCAATACAATCAAAAAACACAATAATCTCAGCAGTCAATATGACAAATTCGAAGACCAACTTCGAACAGAAAATTTCCATGTGTTTGTATATTAATATAATTATACAACGACTTAGTTACTAAAAATCAATATCAATAATAATTCAAGCAATCCTATGCCACGCAATGTAGTGCGAAATGTCTTGTCGAAAAAATCTGTCATTTGTTTTTTTACTGATCTATACATGAAATGATAAAAGTAACTTTTTTGCATTACTGGAATTAATTAAACATTCGTAAAGATCCAGATAAACCCATGATCATGTGGCCTCGTTAGTTAGAGTTGGTACTATAAAATCATTTCAGACTGGCCTTAGTATGCTGGTGACACAAAAAAAATGCCAAACGCCAGGACGAATGTAATTATTAAAACATTGAGTTTATACTGTGGTATTTTTGTTAATTTTAGGTTCATATATTTAGATTAAGTTATTTTTAGTGTATGTATTATTCTTTCCTTATTCAAAGCTTGTTCAAAAATGATTTTGATGGTTGTACATAGAATTTTACGATTTTTTATAATAAATACTGTAACTTGCAAATGTTGCAATAATAGTGGAATGCAAATATTAATATGTAATTGCATTTGAAATTGAAGAAAATAATAAAACTTAATCCAACTGTTTAGTTGCATCACAATATATGTCACAAACTAAAACTATCTTAAAAATATCTTTTACGTATACATTATCAAAAACTGTTTGCGGCTCTTTTTACAATTTTCAAAATGCAATGCGGCTCTCGAAAACCCATGAGTTTGACACCACTGATCTATTCTAGACGATTCAAGCATTGCTTTGGGAAATTATATCACTTCAATTAAATTGAAATAATCTCGCTATATTAAATACAAAATCGTTGCTATCATAAAGGTAAACCAATTCAGCCACTCGAAATATATTGGCCTTCACAAAGCAATGGAGGCAAAATTGAGAGTTCATGAGCTATGAACATTTGTTCTTTTCTTTGTCTTGAACTTTCCATACTCCACAGCCCCTATTAATTTTTTTTAATTTTAATTACCATGTGATGGTCATACATATCTTTAACTTGTATTTTCTGTCATGATGTATTATCTCAATGTGCCAAACTATTAATTTGTGTGCATATTTTGCTTCCAGATGACATAAATGTATTGTCATGTTTATTACCTCAGCTTGGAGTATTGACAAGAAAAAGGTGCCAGTAAATTAGGTAAAAAAATTTTCAACTCATTGTTATAATCAGAATTCACAATCAATAGGAATTATAAACAGCCAACAATCAGTGAGAATTATATGCGAAATCCCTCAGAATAAATTTGTCTAAAATCGGAGGAAGGCAAAAAATATAGGTAGTTTCCATTCACACAAGCATTTCAAGAAGACTTGCTCGAGCCAAACTAAATGAGCATCGTCAGGTGATCGGTAAGGCTGCAAGTTGAATTCAGCCCTGCAACCTCCTGCATAGAAGATAATATTAATTAGTGGGCTATGAGCTAAATTCCTAAATTTAAACAAACCTATCTACGATGCATTATGTACCAGCAATGTTACCTACGATTAACTGAATATGTAATATGTCTAATAAATTCACCTACAAAAGCAAGTTCGATAGGTGCAAACTTTGTGTTATGGAATTGTATCGCAGCACAGTTTTGTATGACACCCTCTTTAAATGAAATTTCAATGATTAAGCGCAAACATTAAAATTACTAACTTTGAACTTTGTCATTATCTGCAAAATGTTCCACACAAATCTTTCCGCCATCGCGTTTGTAATCTTCTCTGATAAAAAAAAACGTCTATGATGTCCAGAATTGCTCTTTACAGCTTGCCTGTTATTCCAGCTTTCCAAGTAAGCAAAACTTCTTAGATATAGAGATTATTTTGTTTCGTTACAGGCGCAAAAAGGCAGGTACTACACGTAAAAAAGACGCCGAGTAGCAAAAGCGAGCGGAAAACGGACGCGAAAGGCGACGAGAAATATGTGCATTGGAGCGTATCATGAAATACAATGTTTTGCCTGTAGTCTTATGGAGTGACGTCAGAGTTGCCTATCATGTTGTTTAATGTCATTGTGTTAACATTGTAATAATATTATTAAGAGTAAAATGACTGGATATCAATATTCTGGTTGCCTGTAATAGTTGCTATCAGAAACCCTGATCTAAGCAGCCTCAAATATATATGTTCAACTATATATTATCACAATTCATAACTTATAGGATACTGGCCAAGGTTTTTTAATATTAAGTTGTTTTGAGGAGGAATAGGTAAGAATCAATTCATAGTAGTTGATAGAAAAATGAATATCATGGTGAGTAGAGACTATATAAAGGCTGATTATATTGTCTCCTTGCGTTGGCAAATCCCATGTAATTGTCACTAAGTGAGAGTAAATGATCCAAGTTGTTTGATTCAGGCCAATAATATATTGATGATGATATATAGGTCAAAATTGAAAATTCCGTGAATACTTGTTGTATCGCTGATTCCGTGCAACATGCACAGGTCAAAATATTAATACAAATATTATAAATTACACAGGGCATTCAAAGAGTATTTATTTCGGGTACTCTAGATCAAGTCATCGTTTGAGCTGGCAATGCGAAGGGAATTCCAAATCCACATTAATCGGATGTGCATGAATTTCTTATATTTAACTTTGAAGGTGTCATAAGATGACTGGCGTAAGCTCTGGGGAATGCTATTCCAGATTACAACACCCTTATATTTCAAGGAGTTCTGGCATTTGCCTAATGTAAATCGGGGTAGAAATAAATTGGAATTGTTCGAGGAGCGAGTATTATGCTCATGCGTGTTACTAAGCGAGACGAAATAGTCGGAAAAGGCTGATTGCAATTGATCATTGTGGAATAGATGCATACGTTTTGAAATCTCTAGTTTATAAATATCAGACAATTCAAGAATCCCGGTCTTATGGTATAGAGTGTTTAAGTTAGAACGAATGGGAGCCCTAGAAAGAATTCTAATAGCCCTATTCTGTGAAGTCTCTAATTTATGCAAGCTTGTTTTGGTAGCGGCGCCCCATGCAGCTATGGCATATGCGATTGAAAGAGGGGAAAGTAGACAGTTCGCAAAGTTTTGTACTGTACTCAGATTCAGATATTTTATTTCCGTCGTGCATGAAATATTGTAGCAACACAAGTAATAAGAAAAAAAAATGCTAACAAAACGATCAATTGAAATAGAAAGGCACACAAAAGGCCGCAAAATACTACCAGAGTCATCGTGTCAGCGACACCGTGTTTGCTGAGTTCAACAGCAGATGACGTCGAATAAAATAAACTAATTATTCTTTAACAAAAATGGGAATACAATTTAGCAAAATAAAATCGAGAGAGTCAAGACTCAAGAGATTACTGATTATAGTAACTAACTGTAGTAATTACTGATTATATAGTTACAGTCAGTTTAGCTTATTAACGTAATGCTCAGATGAGCGCAGAGAAAACAACATGACGCTGCAAATTTCAGATAACAGAAGGGGAATTCCCAACAACTGCTTTTGGGTACATCAATAATATTCGGGCGAGAGAGAAAACCATTTCGAAGTTTTAGAAACAGAGTAATAAAGAATAATTGATAATTATTAATACATAATGAAGGAAATTAATCATCAAATATGCTTTTGTTTTAGGTATAAGATTTATATATACCGGTACCGAGTTGAAGTGCTACAGCAAAGAAATAACCGAATGCTCAGGATATTCAAAATTATACCATCAACGAATAGTGATATTGACAATGCCGTTCGCACTGCAGCATTGTTTTTATATTTTGGAAACAGTGCAAAAAGAAACAAATGAAGACAATATAGGTGTTTTGCAGTATTCATCTTTTCATAAATCTGAAACAGATAGTCCTAACAAAGGCCAAATTACTGACAGATATAGGCATCAAGGTAAAAATGTTTTAATTCTTGTTTAAATGGATAATAATTTTTAGAACGAATAGAATCAGGAAGCGTATTCCATAGTTTCACACCCACAAATTTTATAGTGTTTTGTGTAAGATTAGAAGAATAACGGGTTACATAATAAGAGCTGTTGGTAGCGGATCGAGTTGCATATGAATGTATAGCTCTTTGTTTAAAAAAATAATTAGTGAATGCAATAGGCAGTTCATTATTCTGCTGCTGATGCATAATTTTTAGTTCTTCAATTTTATAGATATCTGCCATTTTAATTATTTGCATTTTATGATAATGAGAGTCTAATTTTGATCGAGGTCCGGCATTAGTAAGTGCACGAATTGCCCTGTTTTGCATTTTTCAATGCGATGTAATGAAGTTTTGTTAGCTGATCCTCAAGCTACGATGTCATATTGAATATGGGACTGACACAAGGCGTAATAAACTAAGCGTAATGTTGACATTGAAGCATACCGTTTAAGTCTATAAAGCATCCCTATAGACTTGGATAATTTAACAACAATGTTGGATATTTGAATATCCCATTGCATTTTACTGTCAAGGTGGATGCCTAAATATTTGTAAGAATTGACATTCTCAAGAACAGTGCCCTCAATTTCAAGTTTTAAAGTAACCTTGGTGTTTCGTTTTATTGGTGATATTAGCATGGTCTTAGATTTGTTAACATTAAGAGTTAGTTTGTTAAGTTTCATCCAATTAGCTACTTTATTTATTTCAGTGTTAGCCTTTGACTAATCCATTAGCCTTTTATGGATTAAACGCTCAAATATTTTATCAATAGAAGATAGAATAGATATAGGTCTATAGTTTGACAACTGTTTTTTATTGCCAGATTTAAAGATCGGAACCACTCTGGCTATCTTCAGTGAAGATGGAAATATGCCAAATTGAAGGGAACTATTGAAAAACTCTGTTAGACATGGAGATATGATGTCCACAGCATACTTGAGGAAATGACAGGGAATGTTGTCTACCCCCACTGCCTTGCCCGCCTTAAGACTCGAAATTTCAGTCGCCAATTCGATTACTGTAGCTGGACTCAGAAATATGGATTGATTTATTCGTTTGTCAAGATACATTTTAAAACCGACCATATCATTAGAGAATTTACCAGAGAGGCTGGATCCAACAGTTGAAAAGTACTTATTGAATTCTTGTACTATGAAATGACTATCCCTAATGATGCAGCCGTTATCAAGATGAATTTCATCAACATTATGCCTCAATTTATTCTTTCTGGAGGTAATCTGATTAACGATTCGCCATGTAGACTTTGGGTTGCCTTTGTTTTGAGCGATCAGGTTTTGATAATACAATTGCTTTGCATTGTCAATTGTATGAGTCAGTAAGTTACGATACTTTTAAAAAAATGAGCATTGAGAACGATTGCCCTTCAGGTAGTGGGATTCGAACATCTTACGCCTGTGGCGAATACTAATAAGTATTCCTTTGGAAATCCTTGGGTTTTATTTTTTTTTCACGACGCGACAACGGTCTAAATGGTGCATGGCGGTGGATTAGAGCAACAAAAGAATTTGTGAATTCTTCAAATAATGTGTCAAAATTTTGAGAATTCAAGTCCAACGCAGCAAAGTGATTATTAATTAAGTCGTGTGTATCTGACCGAAATGCATCAATGGAAAATGCAGACATATCCCTTATCATGACAAGCTCATTGTTGGTTGATGGTTTGATGCCATTAACACAGCACATTAAAGGAAAGTGATCAGTGATGTTGGATAATATAACATAAGGATCTAATTTTAGGTGAGTCATGTTGGTATATATATGATCTATGAGTGTCCTTGAGGTTCTGGTAACCCTTGTAGGCTTGTAATAAGAGAAATAGTGTTGTGAGCAACAAGCATATTAATATAATTGGTGATTTGGGGACAAGGTCTTGTTGCAAGTAGTTTTATGTTGAGATCTCCCACTATTATAAAATGTTTTTTTTGTCAATTTGGTGAGGCAGTTTTCGAATATGTTTGTGAAAGCAGGAATATCGTTTCTTGGGTGTTTATATATAATGCCGATAGTCAACTTATTGGATATGTTTTCCAAGTCTATATCGAGCCATATATCTTCACAGTTAATATAATTTAAATGATATTCAGTCGACTTTGTAAATTTGATATCATTTCTGATAAAAGCGCCCACTCCGCCTGCCTTGGAGGCAGACGGTGTGTGTACGAATCTATAACCGTCGATGCTTATATTATCAAAATAATCACTATATAATTTGATTTCGCTCACTGCTATTATATGGGGGGAGGGAGATAGATTAGGAAATAGCGTAGTTAGTTGATCAGTATTTTTTCTAATCGACCGAATATTAGTGTGGATAATTGTCAAGCCCGAATTAGTTTGGATATCTTTCAGATCAGTTACTTCAATGTTGCTGCAATCACAACCACTATTTGAATTTAGGTATTTTAAACTATTAGAACCATTATCACTATAATCTAACAAATAATCACAATGATTCGGCATTTACGTATATGGAAATATAAGTGCCTTAACTTCCCTCGAATCCCGACTGATCATGATAGCTTTTTGTGCATTTCTGTGGTATGAAGGTTCCATTTTAATTGATTGTCAATAACAAGGCCAAGGTATTTATGGAACTGGGCAATTTCTAGTGTGATACCCTTCATTTTGATTGAGAAGTTAGTGTGTTTAGCAAGGGGTTTTCGGCTGAACAACACGAATTTGGATTTTTGTATATTCACTGTTAGTTTGTTGCAAGTCATCCAATCATATACTTTATTTAATTCAGTGTTCACCTTCTCTTGGAGCGTACACAAGTCTTTCGCACTGAGGAGCAGGCAAGCGTCATCGGCGAACAATTTGCTCAAGAAATTAGAGCACTTGGACAGATCATTTATAAAAATTAAGAAACCCAATGGTCCTAAAACACTTCCTTGCGGAATTCCATAATGCACGGGCAACATCTTAGATTTGTGAGAGTCGACCTCCACATATTGAAAACGACCATAAAGGTAATCACTTATTAAATTACCTGCAGTACCGCGAAAGCCATAGTGTCTTAGTTTTTGGGAAAGAATACTATGGTTTACAGTGTCGAAGGCCTTTTTCAAATCAAGAAAAATACAGCAGACTAATTCGCCTTTGTCAAGCTTATCGTAAATAAATGATGTTAATTCTAAGATAGCATGACTAATGGAATTGTTGGTTTGAAATCCAAATTGACATTTGTTGATTAGGCTGAATTTTGTACAAAAATTGAGCATTCTCCGATGTAATAATTTTTCTAAGATAATGGCAATAGAGGGTAGGATGGAGATAGGTCGATAGTTCGAAGGCTCATTATACTTACCAATCAATCTATCTATTGCCTCACACTGACCCTTAGTTATTGGCTTGAAATAGGCAGTCAAGCTGCTCTGCTGAATCGAAGAAGTTCTGAAATTGAACAGAACATCAGGTTAACCTCATCACAAGACCTGCAAGAGGACTTATTGAATAAACTCCATTATCTGACTATGATTATCCAACAACTACAGACAGACAGAACTAACAGAAATTCAGAGCGTTAGCGGACGAAAATCAAAAAACATGAATATACCGGTATTGACAGTGTTTTGGGGAGCAAAGGTGTCCTTACATGAAGGCCTATCGTTCACGTCCTTAGGCCGGATAAGGCTTGAAAGTGACGGTCACAAACGTATGCTTCCTCCGTAAATGGATTAGCAAGTTTCCGGTAGTGTTTTGATACACAAATTTTTCCTTGCAAACAGAGCACACAGTGTAAAACGTGCCATTTTCCATCAGTGGCGTACAGAAATAATTCCATACAACAGACGTCGGCCTCCTACCCTGATTTCTAATACCGGGTTTCGACTTCCTATTGATGTTTTGCATTTATAAGTTTATGAAATCTACGTTTGAGACAAACTACGGCATTGCAAATGCACAAATGCTCCATAACAATGGAGTCTTATGGGAAATTTTCGTCGTGTTGTTGTACCGAATCCAATAAGTCAGCTGTTATAAGGGCTAGAATAAAGTCGAAGGCTGAATTTTGAACTTTAAGCTATATGCTACCTAAATATATAACGCAATTCAAAATAAAAAACTATCTAATGCGTTAAATTTGGCCACAAACACAACGTAGAACCATTTTTGGTCATCTTTTTGGAAACTTTTATAGTGATACGCCAATTTGACAGAGTAAAATGCCACCGCAACAATACAATGTCATTTGGTCTTCTAGCGCAGCTCGGAGCTGAGCAGGCGAGAAAATGTTGACCCGAAAATAGAAACGGCCATTGCAGCGAATTTGAGTCCCGAGGTAATTTCGACGAATAAATACAACTGTCCATCTGTGACATCACAAAGAGTGCCATTGTCAAATGGTCAATTATGACGATGAGAATGGCCAACTTACTTCGGAAGCAACTCGAAACCGGCATACTTGTATTTAAAGACAATTTAATGTACTATAAATGCAATTTGGCAAACATGAAAGTATATCACCATGTTCGCCTAAGCTTCTACTTCAAAACGCGACCTTCAAAATCTTTCTATCTAAAATATTAATGAAAATAATAGGTATGTTTCTGTAAATGTGTGAGAACTTCCCATAAGGCGCCGTGTTATATGGCCGAGAACAATAGGCACAAGATGGCGTCCATTGTCTGAGCGTTGCCTCCACTGAGGTGTATAAACTGGAGAGCGCATTGGCGGCGCTGGACGCTTGCGATTTTGTGCCGAATTGAAACATTAGTGGTTGTAGCCTAAAAGTCTCGTTGCGAGCAGCGCATTACGCACAGTGAGGCCGCATTAGGAGCAGCGCAGTGGGCACAGTGAGGTCGCATTAGGAGCAGCGCATTGGGCACAATGCGTGGTCGCATTAGGAGCAGCGCATTGGGCACAGTGAGGCCGCATCAGGAGTAGTGTATTACGCACAGTCAGGATTGACAATTTACCCATCCGTTTTACCATTGACGTTTTATAAAACATCGATTTTCTATATTTCCGTAACAATGATCAATCAACAAAATAGTAACAATTAAAATTTATGCGTCCGCTCAGACATTTCTTTTCCTCAGACAGATATTCAAGCATGGTTGTAAACATTGCCCCGCATTCGTGCTTTTGCGTGTCATTTACCAGTTTGCAGTTGTGTTACTAAAAATAGTTGTAAATCGAATAACTTATTTGTGATCATGCCTCCCGGTGACAATAGGTTTAGCTGCAATAATTAAAAATTAGTGACGCATTAGGAGCAGCGCATTACGCACAGTGAGGCTAGGCTGCATTAGGAGCAGCGCATTGGGCACAGTGAGGCCGCATTAGGAGCAGCGCATTGGGCACAGTGAGGCCGCATTAGGAGCAGCGCATTGGGCACAGTGAGGCCGCATTAGGAGCAGCGCATTGGGCACAATGCGTGATCGCATTAGGAGCAGCGTATTGGGCACAGTGGGGCCGCATTAGGAGCAGCGCATTGTGCACAATGCGTGATCGAATTAGGAGCAGCGCATTGGGCACAATGCGTGATCGAATTAGAAGCAGTGAATTTCGCCTAGTCAGGATTGATAATTCATTCTTACATTTTACTATGGGCGTTTTCTCAAACATCGATTTACTTTATTTCCGCAACAATGACCGATCAACAATGAAGTAACAATTAATATTTATGCGGCCGCTAAGGCACTTTTTTGCCTCAGATAGATATTCAAGCATGGTTGTAAACATTGCCTCGCTTTCGTGCCTTTGCGTGTCATTTAACAGTTTGCACTTGTGTTACTAAAAATAGTTGTATATCAAATAACTTAATTGTCATCATGCCTCCCGATGACAATAAGTTTAGCTGCAATAATTAAAAATCAAGGACGCAAGGAGCAGCGCATTACACACAGTGAGGTCGCATTAAGAGCAGCGCATGGGACACAATGCGTGGTCGCATTAAGAGCAGCGCATTGGGCAGAGTGAGGCCGCATTAGGAGCAGCGCATTGGGCACAATGCGTGGTCGCATTAGGAGCAGCGCATTGGACACAGTGAGGCCGCAATAGGAGCAGCGCATTGGGCACAATGCGTGGTCGCATTAGGAGCAGCGCGTTGGGCGCAATGCAACAACCTGGTCTGTAATTTAAGATTTTCTTTTTGTCGTAGTTATTCAATGAAGATCTGGTGATATATAATATGCTCCCACTTTTTATGGGGTATTTCATACATCCCATTCAAAAAGGCTTTGAATAAGAAGTTTTTTGTTGTATATGAAATTATTAAGTTGAATTGTATAAGAACGAATTCATCTCCTGATAAGGAGCTTCACGACATCATCGTAGCAAAGCTCTAAACAAGTAAAACAGTGGATATATGGCAACATCAACTGAAGACTATATGGAGAATACATAAGATCTTGAAAACCTAGTCCGATAAACATAGTCAAAAACCCTACTTATATTTGTGTGGAATGAAATTATGTCAATATTTTTTTCATATTCTATTACTTATTTCAAATATCACCATGAACATAAACGCATACTTGGACTTTCCGACGTTCATTTTTCTTTCACCGATGAAAAATGACCGTCGTAACAACGATCAGGTTCGCTCCTCACATGATTGGATTTTCTAATATGGTTCAATCAGTTGACCAAACGTGACCGAGCAATGCTATTGTAATCCATTGACAGTTGTAAACATCAATTTCATGTTGCGCTGACACGTAAAAATGAAAAACCTGCTTGCGAATTTATCAACAACACAAGCGTGGGGCGGGTCTATGAAATATCATTGCGTACCATCCTTAATCTCACAAACGACTTTATTTATTGGAATTAGATTTGGCATTAAAACCTTTCTAAAAAAACAGTACCAAGAAAACGAATTTCGTTGTTATGGGTGTACTCAGGAATATTTGCTATTAATTTACAAGGTGATATCATCTTTAATGCAAATATATTTTTCTTAACTTTGTTTATGTCTGATGTTTATGCGAAATAAATACAAGATCTTTGGAAATGATATTTTTTTAATCATACAACATCACATAACAACGAGATTTAAAATTCCATTTATTAATATTTTTTATAATCACTTATTGTCATAACATATATTATATCAATTCTTTGCTTTACGTATATCTTTGATTTTTCAGCTCTGGAAGGAGGGTATTCTGATGATCTTTAATTTGTTTGACCATACGGCGGGCCCTTTTTTGAAATTTAGGCCCATGTTCGCTTCCACCTTCATGCATCAAAACTCCAGCAGCGTGGACCATTTCGTGTATTATTATTTCCAACCTTTTCTCCGTCGATTTAATAAAAACGATCAGGAAGTCTTTTTTTGGGATAGAAGCCGGCGACAATGTGAAGGCATCTACTGGCTTCTTTTTGGGGTATACCTCTTCATATGTAGTTTTTTGAACACAGGCGACAAATCCCTCACCCCTAGGGAAAGAAATATCTGGAAGAATACTACGGATAGAGTTATATATCGAAACATATTTATCCGTTTCCTCTGACTCGTTTTTTGACGACTTCATTAAAATGTTTTGTAAAGCTTCGAAATGTTTCCTTGTGGATTCGCAGTCGTCGCAAGTCCATTTCGAATCTTCTTCGTGGGTTACTTCAGTCAGGAGGTCCTCTTAGACATTTTCTGTGAAACCAAGTTCCACATGCCATGCATTTTTGCATTTTCCACCGTCGTCAGGCATACGGCAACAGCAAAAAATGTCGCAAAACCATGAAAATGTGGGGTTTTCAAATCCATTTCTCGATTCACAGCAATGTTGAAATAAGCCTCCATCGAACGATTCTTGAAGCATTCAAGTAGACCATGGCGTATGTTTTGTTGATTAATTTGCCTTCCAACGGGGTCTACTGCAACGGCGAAAAGTCCGCAATCATCCCCACCCACCTGCTGAGTAACATTGGCAACTCTGGCCGCTAACCGATTTTCTGGTAAATGGAGAAAACTGCACGCTGCTTGATCAACTATTGAGGGATATCGTATTTGATCTTCATCTTGATTTTGGTGATCTTTCGACGATTTCACAACGCTCATTTCCTGTAGGCTGTCATAGATTGTATATTCTTTTTCTTGGGAAACGACATTGGATATGCAGATCCAATGATTATATCCAAAATGCAGAATTTGGATAAAATTTCGCACATTTTCCTTTCGTTGAAATCCATGAGTTGGTCCAATGATTACGTCGTCAAGTCCATTGAGGTCTGGACGCTTAAGAAGGTCCATTGCCGCATTTATATGTTTATCACTGAGCCATGCTCCAGTTTTTCAATCATGGACATCGTTATTTGTCAGAGACAGATCATTCATCAACTCCAGATCGCATTCACTTTCGACCTTTTCGCGGTCTCTATCATCCGTCTGCACGAGTTTCTCTGTATTATAATTGTTCACAAGGTTTGGGTTCAGGTTTTGCGGCATCTTGGTGCGCATACTTCAGGAGTACCCATATTTGGTTTGCGTATTTTGTGATGTGATAGTTTTACCAATCATTTTACGAATGACTATTACATATAGGTAGTTAATTAAGCTTAAATAAAAGTTGTACTTATACGCTCTTGGATATGTTAGACGCCACTTAACGAAAAAATATCAAAATTACTAATGACATATGCAATATTTATGCTTCATTATCCGGTTAACCGTCACAATAATAATCCGATATCAGAAAGCAATATACCTCTCGGTTAACCGTTTTTCTGGATAATCATACCCTACTTTCAATATTTCACAAAATTCGAGACCGAAATTTAATATTTTTTCGAAATATACCCCATTTAAAAAGACGTTGGAAATGTTTATCGAGAAAGGGAAACTAGAAAAAGGGAATTTTGGGGAAAATTTTATAGTTACTCATAGTCATTTAGGCATAAACAATTAATGTACAAAATTTTATGAGGCTTTGTTGTATGAAAGTTCCATAGTTTGCCTTTTACCCCCTTTAAACAACTCGATCAATTTAAGACACATGTTTTGTGTTTCGAGGTATTCTATCGGTTTACATCACCGATATATGAATGTGCATTTAATGCATATGCATATTTGATCGCATATGTTTACATCACCGATATATGAATATGCATTTAATGCATATTTGATCGCACCGGCAAAATTACGAAGGCTGTCAGAATGATGTCGAAAGCAAAACCTCTCAGTGGCGCACAGAAACGCAGAAAAAGGGCAGAAGAGGAAGCACGGATGAAAAAAATTAGAGTAACCAAGATAAACGGCAAGTTTTAGGTTACCATTGCCTTTCAATAGCGACATGTTATGCTTTTTGACGAAATAAAAAAAGAGTTGTTTTAGCTTATTTAGGGTCATTTCCACGAAATATTTTTGCAGGGGGGCCCACGAGAGTCTTGCTACGCCACTGTACTAAGCGTTAGGAATACGCTCGCTACCGCACCTCTGATTGCCCGGCGTGGGTTCGCAGGTTCGAATACCATGTGGGCCTGATCGTGTGCGAGAGGATTGCTGGACTCCTCGCCACCGTAGGGTGGTTCATGTACCGCTGGTCGATTACGACTTACTTCAAACCCATACTCTCCGAAAAAAAAAATGACTAATTAATCCCATATCCGACCTCAACTGGTAATGGTAACCAGACGACAGCCGTCGTTCGCCATATGATTGAGCCGTCTCATCAGATTTCCTCTGCCCAAGGATAAATATGTAAATCCTAATCCTATATGCCAATAATGTAAATGAGATCATTTAAATTGATCGATATCCCCGTCTTTTCTGAATATTTTAGTATATATTTACAATCATATTTTATTATTTATGATGACTATTACATCAGAATGATAGTGCCATTTTTATCAATCAATCCAGTGAAATTCTTTGTGTTCTCTTCTTCGATTAATAACGACTAAAATTCCCAATTCTTCGATTCCATTAAAGCAGCAATCTATATATACTCAAATTTATATGCGAAAATCAAATGTACAAAAATGCTTATTCAGAGCCCTTTTCAAAGGACGTGTGTAATGCCCAATAATAAATGGGGCTGCATATCACCAAAACTTCATTGAATAACCACGGCAGAAAGTAAATATCAAATTACAATGACATATCACCGGTCGAGTACCAAGTCGATTTGAATTCTATTATAGGCATAGTATTGACCCTATGTAGGTAATTTTCGATTCCCGTCATCAAATTGGTCGCGTACAAAAAAGGCTATATAGAATGTAGGCTTTCCCGCTGTCGCGAATCATAAAGTGGTCTATTTTGTGAAATGTAACATACTATCAGTATGAAAGGGTTAAATACATATGATCCATAGTTACACAATTCACATTCGCTACACAACTCCGCAGCGACAGTAAAAAAATTAGCTTGGTATTTTTAAATTTTGGAGTCTGGCCGCCGAGAGATGAAATTCTAAAAACAAAATAACACGAATTAATAAAAGACATTGATATGATATAGTGAATAATGGCTTAGTTAAACGAGAGAATCTACGTCGGTTTACGAGAAAAATAAAATTCGAGTATTTTTTTAAAGGGGTCTTTGTGTTGCTTTGAAATGCTTAACATTTCGAAAATGAAATTGTAACGAAATAGTAAAACAAAATGGCGACGACACTTAAAGGAAGGGACACAGAGGAATGTAAAACGGCTTTGATGTTTAAAGGAAGGAACTGAGAATAAATAAAATGGCGGATTTAATACTTGAGAATTACATTGAATTTGGTTTGGTGTTTAAGATTGTAAAATTGATGTTAGAGATGACTTTGAAGCAAAATAATAAGTTAGAATTATTCTGTAAATTGAATAATGAGTGATTTGACGGATTATTGAACCAATGAAATTTAACGTGAATCAAATTCTGTATGAAGTAAAAGAACTCATGATATCTAAGAACAATACAATCATTGATCAATAACAAGTAATTACAAGTAAATATACACAAAAGTAAGCTCACAGTACACGATTTTTTATTTGTCTGGTCTTATATTATTTGAATTTTGTTATATATTAAGGTTTTTTCTTACGTTTTATAATGGATAATAATAAGAAAAGAAATAAAATACAGGACGATTAATAACGAGGCGATACATTGCGAGATACACACTATATACAATTCGCAACGGCCGTCCGAATCGAGTCGCCTTGATCGAGTCGAGTTGCATGATAAGCGTGAATCGTTGCTATGACGTTGCTACGGGTTTACGTCGGGTTTACCAATCAGAGAAAAGTTTGGTTTACTGCCGCATAGGGTGGGGATAAATTGAAGTGTTTGTTCAGTGGCGTAGCAAGACCCTCGTGGGCCCCCCTCCCGCAAAAATATTTTGTGGAAATGACCATAAAAACTCTCGGACATAAGCTAAAACAACGCTTTTTTTTTATTGTGTGGGCCCTCCCGCAACTGCGGGGGTGGATGCTACGCCACTGGGTTTGTTACAAGTCAAACTTTCGAGTCAAGCTGAGCTTGGGTGCTCGCTTCTGAGAAGTTGCTAGTAATTTCCATTTCTTCATCGTCAATTTCGACATCGGATAATTCGTGTATTTCTTAGTATATATAAAAGGGTCAAATAACATTATAATCCATAGTTACACAATGTACATTCGCTAAACAAGAAGCAAATTGGCCCTATGTATGTAAAGTTCGATTCCCGCGCTATTGAATTGACACTCGTTACGAAATGTGACTCCAATCTTGATTCCTCCAGACGTTAATAAGCACACAATATATGGAATGCCAATTGTTATATAGAAAGATGCACAATCCAATCCGACTACAGATAAATTGAAAAACACTTAACTTTTAACGCAGTAAAATCAGAATAAATCAAAAGCACAATATATTTCAGCTCTCTCTCGGCGTGGCAGGAAACGATAGGTCATCAAATTGGTCGCATGTAGGCTTTCTCGCTGTCGCGAATCATAAATTGGCCTATTTTGTGAAATGTAACATACTATCAGTATGAAAGGGTTAAATACATATGATCCATAGTTACACAATGCACATTCGCTACACTATTTAGGCTACAAGTAGAGTTCCAATTGTTTCTCGACATTATAGATTCCATAAATAATGGTAGAATGGATGGGTAAATTGTCAATCCTGAATGTGCATAATGCGCTGCTCCTAATACGACTATGCATTGTGCCCAATGCGCTGCTCCAAATGCGTCCTCACTGTGCCCAATGCGCTGCTCCTAATGCGCTCTCGCATTGTGCGCAATGCGCTGCTCCTAATGCGGCCTCACTGTGCCCAATGCGCTGCTCCTAATGCGGCCTCACTGTGCGTAATGCACTGCTCCTAATGCGCTGCGCGCAATGAGACTTTTAGGCTACCAACCCCTCTCAATTGAAAGGCGCGGCGGCCATCTTGGAAAGTGCGTTTTTCCGGTTTGCATGCAGTGAGTGCATGGGATTTGCCATGCCGGAGGTGCAATATGTAAGATAATTGCTGGAAATTCTTCATTCTGCGCGTTGTAGTGGATTTTTACAGTATTGATGGTGGTCATCAATCAACTTGGAAGCGGATAACACGAACCAAGTAGGGCATAAAGAGAATAAAGTTGTGAAAATCAGGTGGGTAACGTACCCTACTTCCAGTCAGCTACTTGCTCTAGCTTGAGAAATACGAGTAGAGTTTATGAATGTAATTTGGTACAGATACTGGTGGAAGTACCATCCACCTGATATATGGAACCATTTTCCGTGCCAAAATTGGTCCTTATCGTAGCCGTAATACATTATCATAGATCCCCATACTTTGTGATGTTCACTAACTAGGTTTTCTGATTTTGCTCAATGCTTGTAGCTTATATGGTCATTTTCGTTCGTTGATTCAGATCTTGACTGGCAATGAAATATGATAATGCAATGCCAGTCAAGATCTGAACCAATGAGCAATTTCTAATGGGAAACTGTGGAATAGCCCTATATAGTTGAGACCAAATAAACCTATTCTATTAATCCAATATTCGAATATGCAATTTTACACCCAACTTTTATTTTTTAATTACTAGGTGAAGGTGTGAAGTAAATCAAGTCATTAATCTGGTTACAGCGAATTTGTGAGGTGTTTACAGTTCCTTCGTTTCGAATCAACCAGCTCTTCCAACACAAAGCAGAAGGCACTTTCATTCATTCAGTTCGTTTATTTTATTGTTAAATTTGTGATGCAATAAAAATTGGTAAAAAGGATGCTAGCTTATTTATAGGTTCCTGTTACGAAGGGAAATATGCGAGAACTGCATATCAAAAATATGCGAAATTGACATTTATAGGCGCGTGTCACAACAGAAATCTGAAGAAATAGCATATTGAAAATATCTGAAATTGAAATTTATAAGCATGCCACAAAGAAAAATATGCAAAAATGGCATATTAAAAATATATGAAATCGGAATATATAGGTTCATGTCTTAAAGAGAAATATGCCAAAATGGCACATTGAAAATTTACGAAATTGAAATGTATAGGCGTGTACACATGTCACAAAGAAAAATATGCAAAAATGGCATATTAAAAAGATGCAAAATTAGAATTAATAGGCTCAAGTCTCCAAGATAAATATTCCACATTAAAAATCTGCAAAATTAAAATTTGTAAGAGTGTGTCACAAACAGAAATATGCAAATGGCATATTAAAAAGATGCAAAATTAATATTCGAATGTGCGTGTACAGAATGAAATGGGCATGGCCAAAGTTGTACATAAAGTTAATTCCCAAATTTGTTGATTACTGATTTTTCAGCAGTACCAATTTGGTCATGCGCCTTCTAATTCTTGACTGATGGATTTCAGCAGTCTTCTCCTTGGCCATATGCCGGTGCCTTAGGTCACAATGTTTTTTGATGATTTTTTGGGGCTCCCGAAGTATGCTTTTGGGGCTCCCGAAACTCTTGGCTAGTCTTCGAACTGATAATAGGACTAAAATAGGGAAAATTGGAAAAAAATTATCGCCTAACCCTAACCTGTTACCCATGTTACGTTCCGATGTCCGCCATCTTGGTTCGCATACTTCGGGAGCACCGATTTTTTTATGAGGACGTAGAAGTGATTATCTTCAATTGCACATTCAGTCATGTGTTTACCAAGGCTCGTAAATAATCTTCTTGTATCAATAGACTCCAACACAGCGCATGAAATTGCAGTTGTCATTGTCAATCCTCTTTGTTTTGGAATTTCACCATTTGTCGTAAATATCATTCTCTGGATGCAACGCTCTGTTTCTAGGCAGATATACACCACACTATTAGAAGGCTTGGTCAACCCCCTTTGTTCTTGAATTGCAAAAAGCTAGGGTACCAAAACATCTGCACATCGACTACAGCTTGTCACCTTTTTTACAGACTCAGCAACAAAACCAGCAATGTAGCCAATGACAGAGAACTTGTATTCAGATAGCATGGCATAATTCGGCTTGTCATCATAGTCATGTTCAATGGGAGATGGATCTCTCATAACCAGGGGCGCCATTCACTAAACTTCGTAAAAAGTCGGGTTTACGATCTCGTAACTGTGTCTCTCAGAATCGTGATAGCGAAATCTCGTTAAATGCGATTCACCAAAGACCTCGTTAGCACTTGACGCACGGTTAATGTATTCTCTCGAAATCTTACGCTCGTTCGCAGTTGAACAAAATTCACTGACTGGTCACTCAGCCGTATCAGTTATCGCCGCCATCGGGTCGAGCGTGTATCGCTACTTTCTTTTTTGCAGCCTGCGTTTTGTTCATATAGCAGCGCCGTAATCTAGACTGACGGATACATGGAATGAATACAATAAAATGAGTGAGTTTCCAAAGTACCGTTTTGATGTTAGTACCGTACCATACCTAATTGCAGCTTTGAGTTAGTCCGTGTAGCTGTATTCAAGTATTGCAGTGAAACAGTATATGATTCCATCAGAGTAGGTATATATTGCAGTAAGAGCGGTCGCTTCAACTTTAATGTTATTTTCATCTTGCAGATTATCGAGTGTAACTAGTATATAAGGTACCATACCGTAATTACTATGTCAGTGAAAACGAAAAGGGCAAAGTGCTTTTCACCTGATGAGATTGAGGCACTAGTTTCTGGGGTTTCACAACACAGTGAACAAGTTTTTGGGGCTTACTCTCAGAGTGTTACTACACAAACCAAAAGAGCAGCATGGAGAGATATTTCGAACAAGGTGTGTACAAATGCCAAAAGTTGCTAATGTAGATCACAGTTATTGATACGTTGAAAGTGCAATTGCAGGATAGCAGAGCTTTTGATCAAATTTATTATCATTTATCATATTATATTTACTATTTTCTTCATAGGTGAATTCAGTCAATATTACAGGGAGTATTAGAACCGATAGCCAGATAGAACACAAGTGGTACGACATGAAGTCGAATGCCAAAAAGAGGGTCTCTTTGTACAGGAAAGATTTAAAAAAACTGGAGGAGGTACAATTACTGCAAAACCACCTACAGAGATGGACTACAGGATAATAGCCCTTATGGGAAATGAGTCAGTTGAGGGCATACCAGGTGCTGCAGCAATCGAAAACTGGCTTTGTATGTTGAAATTTCAAATATACGTTATACAAAAAATATTGTAGCATATCAATGATTATTGAGCATATGATTTATTTTCTTAGGTCATGCTGAAACATCCTCACTTTCGATGCAAATTTCTCAAGTCAATTCAGGTGACACGTACGAAGGATCATCAAGTAAGTCATGTACCTTTAATCAGTTAATCACTATTGCTGCTAACGACATATAACCCTTATCAATACCTATTTTGATTTTACAGGTCCAATAATTGCATCTTCGCAACCATTTGCGTTTGCAGAACATGAAGACCAAGGCACTGGTATGTATAATTTTATATTGTGCCCTAATTACACAATGAAATTTAACCTGCCTTTTTTTTTTCTCTGATAATAGCAAAAAACCAATATTTGTTCCTAGGGGGTGCGCTTCCATACACTTCATATATTGAAAGTGAAACTTCCTGTCATGACCATTCTGCATCGTCTACAGTCAGCAGCAAAAGGAGCAAAAGAAAAAGAAGACGCTGCGATGACGAGGCGAGTGACATTGTCACAATCCAAAGAGAAATAAAAGAACTACTGCATAGTTTGGTAGACTCTCACAAGAAAATGGAAAAAAGTCTGGCAAAAATTGCTGAAAAATATTGTGACTCGAAAATATAGTGACTCAAAATTGTAGTACCTGTACCTTGTATATGGGGTGATCCATAAGTGGGCAGGCTGCCAAAAAACTTGATTAATACTGTCAAACTACATTTGGTTCTCTCTGTACATTTTTTCATTTAGCCTGGAATTTCATTACAATTCGCACGACTTTTTATGCTGCCTGTTACTATTGACCAATACTCCATCCCATCTTTAAACTATTATCGTAATGTGAACAGGTTTCTAAATATGGCACCAAAACAGAAAATGTGAATTAAATACATATTGTTAATTGGAAATTCCCACGAAATGAAATTCCCACGAAATGAGTAGGCGATAAGAAATGTGCTGGCTTATTGCTCCTACCATAATCGTGCATCAGTCAGTCTGCCAAACATTAAATCGCATTCGAATATTTTGATGGAGCACAACAGTGGGAGAGACCCTCCTTATAGCAAGCAATACGAAACTGACAGTATCACTTTCGAGATATGTGAGACTAGACTATTATTCAAAGTGGTTACAACAAAATGATAAAATACAGCTCTGGCGTAGATGTTGACATAATTAATTTTGAAAGCTGCTGAACATAAATTTTTCAAAAAGTAACACTAGGGCTTGACCATGTCATCATCTTCCGGAATTTCTTGCAAGTCACTAGATTCAGATATTTCAATGGAGTTTTTTATTCAACTTAATTTTTGCACCCACAGTTTGATGTTGAGAAATAAAGATCTTTGGCCTGTCCTGTTTCATGGGAAGGGCTTATTTTAAAATTCCGGCTAGGGTGTTTTCCCAAAAATAAGACCTAGCCGGAATTTTAAAATGAGCCCTTCCCATGAAACAGGACAGGCCAAAGATCTTTATTTCTCAACATCAAACTGTGGGTGTAAAAATTAAGTTGAATAAAAAACTCCATTGAAATATCTGAATCTAGTGACTTGCAAGAAATTCCGGAAGATGATGAATGACATGGTCAAGCCCAAGTGTTACTTTTTAAAAAATTTATGTTCAGCAGCTTTTAAAATTAAAGTGTGTTATTATTTATAAGTAAACGATTTTGAGTTTTCATATTTTGTATACTCTCCAACGCAAAATTTAATACCGGTACTTAAAAATTGAAAAAGGAACGCAAAATTAAGACTCATTTATTTTCTTAAAGAAATTTGAAGACCTAATTTCACGTTACTTTTTCAACATGTATAGGGGGATTATGACTCGCTGCCAGGGAGTTGTCAAAAACTTGATACAACCTGGAAATTGGCGAATAGCGTGACGTCATCACTGATTCCGCCATCCCCTTGCGACAAGTCTATCAAACATTTCAGAAAGATGTGTCAATATTAATATGGTCACTCCCAGCTCAGTTAAGGGCTTGGTTGGGGCTGCTTATGTCACAATCATTGAATGACGAAGTGTTCCGAATATTCAAATTTGATATTGTGACACAAACAGCCCCAACCAAGCTGAGAGTGGCCATATTCAAATCGACTCGATCTGAAATGTACATGACACATGTCGCAAGGGTATGAGGTAATCTGTGGTGACGTCACGCTTGTCACCAATTTCATGTGTATTAAGTTTTTGACAACACCCTTACTGCAAGTAACTAAAACTTGAAACTATGGCCGAACGCACGGACTCTGCAGTGGGTTCGAAATCATCTTGTGCTGCAGTGTCATCTGTGTCTGGTACAGGGTAAATTCTCCCATTGGAAGGCAGAGGAACATTATTTCTCCTGCACATATTGTGTAGAATAACACAGCATACTATAATTTTCGCAACTTTCAATGGTGTATAGCACAATTTGCCCCCGGTATGATCAAGAATACGCCACCTTTGCTTCAACACTCCAAATGCTCTGAAACAAAATGCAGTTATTTATCTCTGATGCGGCATTTAACATACAATTTTGAAATGCAACATAATATTTTATTGTGTACATTGTGTAAATTTTCTGTCTAGCTGTTTGGTTGGAAATACTTGGGAGTAAGTATGGTCATTAAGATTTGTTTATTTGCTATCTGCTATAAAAGGCATAATATTAATTTATGAATAAACTTACTTTTCGATAATCACTCTTGTCTTTTTGTGTGCAATATTATATCTTTCAGCGGCTGTCCCATTGGGATTTGATATTGGTGTCATCAACCATTTTTTTAATGGGTCCACTGTCCCCAAGCAGCAAGCTGTTACCAAATTGGCCACTTTCGAATTTGTCATATATGTTGGATTGTTGTAATATGAACGAATCATGACTCTAGCCAGGCCATTTGACCACAATGTCTGTGAAGATCATATTTTCATCGCAGATTGCCTGCAATTGAGACAAGATGAAATAAATAAAATGTAAAAGCAGTTTTATAAAGGAAGAGTTGAATAACATTAGTGATTCTAAAGATCTCGCCCACAGAAAACAATGAAACATTATTGAAATATAAGCATGCTCACCTGTACATTCAAGGAATGAAAATTCTTTCGACAAATGTAAAGATGTTCGTTGGCAGCAGGAGCAATAATGGACACATGGGTCCCGTCGATAGCACCAATAACATTTGGAAACTTGCTTATATTATAGAAGTTCATTTTGGTTTCAAATGGATCCTCTGGCATATGTATAAAATCATTTGCAAGCTCACCTAGGGCATTAAGAAATCTAGAAAAAACTCTACTAGCAGTTGGCTGGGAGACGTTAATAATATCCTTTGCACTAGACTGGGAGCTTCCGGAGCCTAGTAACTTCAGGCTTATTAGGACCTGCTCCTCCACCGACAGTGCACGTGAACGCCTCGTAAAGGGTGCCAGTTTTGGATGTAATAGTTGGCACAACTCTGTTATTAATTTTTTATTGAGTCTATAGTCTTCTATTAAGGTCCTTTCACCTGCATCTAGCGGATTTTTCTTTCTTATACGATATGGAGAGATTGTTGGGGCTTTTCTTCTGCAAGCTTCAATATAAGCAGCCATTTTTGAATCTGTGTTTATAATAACGCTAGAATAAACAAAAAAAAAAAACAATGAACTTAACAATCTCTGAATCTCAACCCTAGTTTACTCTGTAAATGCGGCAGATATCCCACAGCTAAGTTACCGACACTAGACTACATACACGCTTACCCGAGTAAGGCCTTTTGATACTATGCCAATTTTTACAAAGTATGCTAACGTCTAAACGACACTATTTTAACTTGAATCACTGCCGGGAGCAATACGAACTGTTAACGAGGCGAAGATTGTTCTCGTTTGCTAGCGAGCTCTTCAGCGCGTTAAAGAAGTTTGCTGAATACCATTTCTCGGTAAAATGAGAGAAGAAGGCACTTTACGAGACGTCTCATTTGGCGCCAAAAAAATTCTCTCGAATAACTTCTCTCGAATATTTACGAAGCTCTGTGAATACCATTTTTGCTTTTTACGAGAGAGTCGGCGCTTAACTAACACGTTAGACGGTAACGAAGCTTTGTGAATGGGGCCCCAGGTCATACTTCCGCATAATGCTAGCTGTAATTAAACTCACATTTTCTTCATGGCCAGTGCAACTCTCAACAAGGTGGAGCATCCGTGTACAATCCATAGGTTGACAATTTCCTCCAGTACATTTTATACCACTCCTCACTAACATGCGCTTGTAAGCAGCAGTAAATTGTTGGGCAGTGGGCTGGTTGTTAAAGCCACCAGCTGACCGGACTGCGCAGAAAAATAGCTCCAGATGATCTTGACTCATTTTGTACATCAAAATGTAACGAAGAACGCCACTTTCAACAAAATCACTGAAGAGCACCTTAACGCTGGCAATTGATACCAGGAATTCTAGAAAGCCAGTTTTGCGCCTAGATGATGAAACTGGAGTGCCGGTGCTGGTCATTAGATTTGAAATATACTGGGCGCATGCGTCAAGAAAAGGGAGCCATAAATGCTTGTAGTTGGTGCGCAATGGAGCCTTGTATCCTTTGCCAAGTGGGTTCCTTGAGTTTAAAACATCAAACATATGGTCAAATTTTCTTATAAATTCAACAGTTGCATCACAACCATTGAACTGCTGTAAACGCAGGTGTTGGTTGCAAAACTCCAAGGCATCTGCGACCCCCGGCTGAGTGTTTGTGCAGCAATGTTTACTTTCATTTTTTGTTCTTTCCAGTGGATGTGATCACGTTTCAATTTATTTGCCAATCGAAGTCCTTCCTCCCGCTGCAGCTTTTCCAATGCCCTTATGTATTCCCAAGATATGGTCTGGCCACTGTGATTTTTTAGAATACCAAAAGTCCGCAAAAGAGTCGCTTGGATTATATATACGCTTTGGTCTCGGCGACAGATAAATTGTCGACAAGGCGAAAATATGACAATTTATCGATTTTAATCGCTGGACAATAATCGTGACGTTAATCTTGCGACGCGGAGAAGACATTGTTTTAATTAAGTTTTTTTTTAATCAGAATCACGGCCCTTTTTTGAAAATTGCTTCGAATCAGACTTGATTCGAATCGATATTTTGAAATTTACATCCCTACTCTTGGCTGTTACCCTTCTAACTTAAATGGTACGCTAATTCGAAGAATCCACCTTGGTGAATACCATCGTCGATTTCAGAATAGGATATTCCAACTCTTAAGTTTTGTGCAATGACAAGTCGTTCCTGTCGGTTTGACTTTCTCTCCATCAATTGATAACATATGGAATATATATGTCTTGTTACTAGGGATGTCCGTAACCGAAGCCACAATTCCTTCTTTTTTTTTTATCTCAGAGCTGGGTGTGAGCTCAGAATTCATACCTCTAGAAAGGTTTTTAAGGTTGACAAAAAGCATCAAATATCAGCCCAAATGAAGTTTTATGGAAGTGGGACTCAAAAGTATGATATAAGTTTTAATATATAAATTCAACTTAAGATTTTGAATCAATATAATTGTATTGAAGTTTACAAGGGTAGATTTTATTATCATTTGTATCCAATAATAGAAAATTATAGATATCAAAAAATAATTAGGGGGTTCGGAGGAGAAGCCACTAAAATTTCTGGTAGCTCGGCTCCAGTTCCATGGTTCCGGATTCTGATTCCCCAGCCCTGCTTGTAAAACAAAGATGTTGAAATCAATCAAATCAACACACTTTCGAAATCAATAAAATGAAACAGAAATTTTTTGAAATTTATGTGCACACTTGAATGTTTTTTTATAATAATTCATGGTCGCATGTTTAATCTGGTTCGAAGTTTGCCTATTGTAAGGCCGGCACTTGAGAACACTCGCTCTGCTGGTGCAGATGTTAGGGTATGCAGAAATATTTTTTGCGAGAGCAAATAAATACTCTGCCTCTGCACGGTTTTCATTCCACCAAACCATAGCAATGGCATTGCCGCCGATTTTCATTTGGGTGTACCAGTTGATTTGGCGCATAATCAAATCTTCATTATTGGAAGAATCATCGTTGCCACCAGACATACTGGTGTTGGTGTGATAGTGCCAGATGTCCTACCTTGCTCATGATTTATTAAAGTGTAACTTTAATCTGCAAATATAAATGCACTAACATTACGATAGAACAACTGGGTATAACATTTTTGTCCTATAACTTCGTTACCCCTAAAATCGGCAAGGGCAGATTTCATGTAACGATACTGCGCCAAATCAAGAAGTGACATCATCAAAGTGTAGCCTCATGCCAGACATCTATTGTATATTTTTGTAAGCTATATTCCAGCATCTTTTCGAAAAAGGTTACAAAACTTGTACCTGGATTTGTAATTTGGGTCCAGAAATGTGGCCAGTTTATATACATCATCAGACACATTGTCAAAATATTATTTATGGTATTGCAAACATTTCCAGGGATGTACGAATCCAGGAGGCAATGTTCTCTCCCGTGTGACTGTCTATGACCTGGCAGGTTGCAGACACATATGTTTTTATGCCAGGGCCTGCCCAGAAATGGCATGTTTTCCCGATATAGGACCACTAGCTAGAGCTAGACCACATTTCCCTAGTCAGAGCCATATTTTGAACTGATTCGAGAAAGTCAATCAGTTTGAGCTTACATTTTTCGTATCTGACCTCAATTTATCTGGTGAAAATTTGACGGCTTGGGATCTTGTAGTCGGGCTCGATATAACCTATTAACTTCGTAAAATTGGTGCCGTGTACCCAGTGGCGTAGCATCCACCCCTGCAACCCCCGCGGTCGCGGGAGGGACCAAAGCGGCTAGAATTTAGAAATCTAAGCCGAAAAACCAAAAGCTGCATTACAAAAACAGTAATGCACATTCTATAACGTTGATGTTAGTTCTGCTCAAATCGTTTTGTTACGTAACTATGCCAGGTAATCGTCGATTTTCGGCGTCTTGTGGTTTGATCGCACCGGCAAAATTACGAAGGCTGTCAGAATGATGTCGAAAGCAAAACCTCTCAGTGGCACACAGAAAAGGGGCAGAAGAGGAAGCACGTATGAAAAAAATTAAAGTAACCAAGATAAACATCAAATTTTAGGTTACCATTACCTTTTAATAGAGACATGTTGTGCTTTTCGACGAAATAAAAAAAGCGTTGTTTTAGCTTATGTCCGAGAGTTTTTAAAGTCATTTCCACGAAATATTTTTGCGTGTACCATATTTGCAGATCGCATGTCACCTACTATCATGTTCTCCAGCAAAAAAGTAATTTGAGCATTCATTTGTTTGCTGAGTGGCCTTTGACCAAATTGAATCATTGTCACTTGGCCACGCAAAGAAGTTTTGATATCCCCATGACAAGCTTGTCGGTATCTTCGTTTTCGTTGGCATGGGATTCTAAATTTTCTCTCTTGATCTTCATAATGTTCTGAAAGATATCATAAGTCATCTTCCAAATCCAATGTTCTGTTTTCAAGGCTGTGTATTAATTTTTCATGTTTTTCAAGTTCGTCCTAAGAACTTTCTGGTCGGAGATGGTTCAATTATCAAAAGCTCTGATTTGATCTCGTCTATCGACCGAGTTTGAGAATCCATTAATTCTTTGAGGCCAGGACTCTACGGGATATACTCTGATGCCATGTGGGGGTTGTTGGAGTTATTATACCAGAGAACTGTATCTCTAAGTTCTTCTGGATGGTATCTTTAGCATGCTTGACATTGATGTTGAGATGCATCAGTACCTGTGGATTTTTAGTAAACTGGTCGTCGACGTCGATACTAAAGATATGGAGGACTTGACTTTGATTTGCATTGAGAACCTTTCATTTTAGCATGTAAAAGTGTAGCAGTTAAATTTGTTAAATTAATAATTTTAGTTTAGTGTTAGATATCTAGAGCCTTAAACTGTAAAACAGTATGTCGGCTCTCTTTCAGGTAGTTTCCAATTGGATCCATTAAATACACTATTTAGGGGTGGCCAACAGATCGTTTGATATCGACCATAAAATTTCTTACAAGCTCGCGATCGATTGACTGGTCAATGATGCTGTTGTTGCAAAAAAGCCTATACGTAACTTTTCTAAGACTTCTCCAGTGCTATGACTCATTTCTTTAACACACGTTACCAACGCTGTTAACAGCAACAATTATTAATGAAAATTGTTTACTAAAATAGACATTATAATTAGTCACTTGGTTTTGATGAATGAACCAGTTTAATAAATGCCTAATAAGAAATAAAAGCACACAAAAACAATGATCCACACTACATTTAGTGAGATGTTTGAGTTATCATATCGTTGATCACCGATCTAAGGCTAAAGTAGTTGTTTTTGCCAAAGTATAATATAGTTTTAGGCTTCTTTGCTGTTCACTTAGATCGGTGGTTTTCCTTTTCAGTTTGCAAACCTTTTTCAGTTTGCGGACCGGTAAATTTCAAAACAAATTTCGCGGACCAGCGGGTTTATAAAATTACCCAAAAATATCATTAACACAAAACATATTCAGAAGAATGCAATTACAACTAAGGTAGGCGATGCAAAAGAAGATAATCCAATTTAATGAAAAATTTGCCACTGTCTTTTTGATATTATACGTCTTAAACGGTTAAATGAAGTTTCTGCAAGGCAAAGTAAAGCGTTGACTTCCGCGTAGTTTGAAAGAATTTTGGCACAGACTAGGCACACGGGAAGTGGTACTGTTCCACTGTTAGGAGCGTTAATGAAACCTAGCACCAAATATATCTTATTATACTTCCTAATAAAGTCTCCCTTTCGTCTTTGCTTGTTTCTGCGTGATCCATACCAACATTGCTGCAAGGTCGTTTCGAGGCATCTTGTAAAGTTGAAGTAGTAGTCCCTTCCTCTGTCAACACCACTAATTTTTTCTTTTAAATAATTTGTTGGCCTCCCTTTTACAATCAAACCTCGCTAAATTATAGCCCTACTGTCAAATTACGGAACTGCGAAGTCGCAATCAGGTACTGTATTATGTGCTATCAACCTCCGTCATGACGTTAGCCGTCGTTATGAAGTCATAGACTTAACGAACATCCAGGCGTTCACGTCTTGAAATGGGCAGAGGACCTTTCACCCAAATTGGTCGTTAGGCTAATACCGGTCATACGAATCAATAGAAGTTAAAAAAATCGCAAAATCAATGGACATGCCCTCAATACTTTATTTTTTTGCAATTTGCTTATGGTATATTCATATTAGAATATATTTGGTGGACCGGCAGCATGGTTGCCGCCGACCGGCGGTTGAGAACCACTGACTTAGATAACTTTTAAGCTTATTAAATTTTATCTTTCTCACTTCGGTGAGGAAATACGTCATTATATTTGGCATGACGCGTCATTAAATGCCTTTCAATATTCTCTTTTTTAGGCAAAGCAAGAGCTAAAAAAATAAGACAGATACAGTTGTTTACCATAAAGCAGAAGTATGCCAGTTCCAGTTCTTCATAAAATGATGGGTTTTCTTTCTCTTTGAAGCGCTCATTGTAATAATTGGACATGCAATGGCAGGGTCATGCAAAAATACAATTGCTGATATTCCCTCGCTTCAATATCTAGTTTGGTTCAGAAGACCAGTCTGGACTTGTCTCAAATGTGACGTAATGCCATTGTCACGCTTTCCGTAGATTCTCTTGGGTGAAGTTTCTTGCACATTTGAACAAAAATATATGACATTTTTTTGAGGGGTATCAAAAGTCAGAAAAAAAGGATTAATAGCGATGTACTGCATGCACAAAGCAAATACATTACAACATCTGCAGTGTTGGCAATACAGTAATTGAATTGAAAAATACATACACACAGGTCAGGAGGTAACAAGCTTTCAATTTTTCTCATGATGGATGTAGACGCCAAATTTGGAGTGTCTTTAGCGCCCACACCAGGTGTAATTCTTAGATGGTCGATCTGTTTTAGTAAACTGATTTTGTCACTCCAATGCAAAAAGTACAGGTGTACGAAGATACGTCGGTACGATGTTGGAAGTACGAGAATATGACAGTACGTTATTACGACAATACGTGGATACGATTTTCTGAATAAAGAAACAAACGATAATTACAACAAATAATGTGCCGACAAGAAATAAGTCGACAATTGAAATTTTTAACTAAACAAAATTGTACACATCAGGACTGCACTTAACATACGCAGGTTTACGCCAGTAAAATAACAGTTGCTGCTGATTACAAAAATGGTCATTATAGAACACGGTACAACCAAAATATTCCCTAAATATAAAAACAATAAACTGATATAAGTACTTGACGTTGACAGTGTAGCTTTCAGCTTACAAAACAATCGACAGTTGATTGGAACAGTTAATAAATTCAAGTTATTGTTATTTATTAATTCTAATTATATGAAAATACAATTAAAACCTTGAACTACAAATCTGCAATCAGGCAATTACAACCTTGCGCCACAAGTCTGCAATCTGCAAGGTCGAACCAAGGTCCTCGAAGCGTAGCGCGCAGCGAACGCGCGCGAGGGTATTATGAAGTCACAATCAGCAAACGTATGTACCACCAGCGTCTCCAGTGGTAAACAACAGAAAATAAAATGAAGAGGCAGTTTCAATGGAAATTTAATTTACCCTAAATATGTTTCAAAAGACGAATTGAAAATGTAAGTTTGTTATATTTAGATTATTATTTTTTAAATTTATATCGTTTTAGATTTTTCTTGAGATTGTAGATTATTTTATCACAGAACATTTGGCAACCCTGCCTTAAGTTATCAGAAAGTCTTGAAACAAAATCTTTTCCGTTTCCTATTATGGCGGCTGCGCCATCCGTGCAAATGCCACGAAGATTTTTCAGATTAATTTCGAAACGAATGCAGGCTTTCTTAACCACAACAAATATGTCTTCGAGTAGATCAAAACGCTCGTACAGACAACGAACGAAGACTAGAAGTTGTGCCAAGTCGCAAATGTCCATTGACTCGTCGACAGCCAGCGTATAAAATGCTTGTTAACTACTCCTTGCAGCTGGGCAAAGTCCAACTGTCAACGTTGCACTGTAGATTGTGAGAGGGAAATCGATGAATATTCTGCTTCCTTGCCAGGATGAACGCTATTAACAACGCCCACGATGCATTGCTTGATGAGTTCCCGGGCAGAATGGGGCATCCCAACATCACCAAGATTATTATCGACCTTGTAAAGAAGCTTTAGTGCGACGATTGCTAGACATAACACAAGTTGAGATACAAGACGTCTGCTGTCGTCGTCGATTTTTCCTATTTTCCACACAGATCTTTCTCAACTCGCCTTCAAATTTAGCATAAGAGTGTGATATATGTTGATGAAATTGCTGCTTTGCTCTGTCCGCTTTCAGTCTTCAAAACCTGATTGCATATCAGGTGTTTATGTTTCCATCATAAAATAACCCGTTTCCCAGTTTGAGGTAAACGCTCTCTTCTCGTCTGTCAATGTTCTCTTATGCTTTAACGACATGTCGTAATATTTACAAGTACTGTGACTTCACAACCCAGCTGCGCGGACTAACTCGTGTAGCCATGGAATAGTAGTATCTCATCACTATGAGTTATCGAAGCTTTCAGTGACGTGACAATATAATGGAAATGAGGCGAAATCTCCTTGCTGCTGAAATCTCCTCGACGTGTTACGGCCGCAGGTTGGGTACCGCTGGACTGCAAGACTGTAATACCTCTCCCGGGCCACCTGTGCATTTTGCTGTTCAGCAACACTGGTGTTAACTTCTATATCTAAAAAATTTTCAGATTCCGAAATTCTTTTTCCGCGCTAATCTTATTTGATTTTGTATGGAATCTATCTAACAAACTATGAAATTTATCAGAATTCTGATTGATGTTTAGCATCACAGGCTGCAATTTCCCTTGTTCTAATGCCTTCAAGTTGTTCTCGCTGTACTGATACAGCATACACTTATAAGAGTAGAAAAGGTCATTCATTCTATTTTTTCCACGATGAGCAACCCAGGATATTAAAAATCTGTTACTTTTGTAACAAAAAACAATGCTTGACAAGAGAAATATAAATTCGTTTTTATTATATATAACAACTCAAAAATATATAGTTGCTCGCAATTTGAAACAAGAAGAGCCTAAATCACTTAATGAAATGAAGACTGATATTAATATGGTAGAGTCAGCATGCACAAAAAAAAAATGTTACCTATAAAAGTAAACTCCCATACATGTGATTCTATGCCTGAGATATAAACATTGTGCCGCCGCATAAAAGACAATAATCCATCGATGATCTCTTGCTCCCCATGATCTCTTGCATTTTCTTGACGAAGTAAATACTTCATAAAGCGGCAGACACCATGAGTACACCTGAAATGCACGATTCCTTTTGTAAATTTAAAATTAATACAATATTACAATCAGTCTTTCTGTATTCTTTTTTAATTTTTGCCAGAATAATTTTTTTTTTTCATGATGTACTCCATCATAAACTTTTCATCCTAATTCGGAATAACATTGTCAGAGTTTCTGTATATGGAAAAATGGCAAGATATAAACAAAAAATCTTAATTCTAGTGCAAAGGAAAACCATTATTTGTTTAATAAACTTATCAGCTTGTATTTCAAATATAAACATGAACAGATATATCACATACCTTTTAGACATCTTGTTGCACAATTCTAGATTGTATTGACATAGAAATCATTTGGCAACGATTTCATGAAGACATGATTTTCTATCTCCTGATAAAGGACATACACAAGACCATCGCCCGGTTTTATTATCGAAAGTAACTGTGAGGCGACCAAGGGGGCAAAAATATGACACTTTAGAAAAAACCGAAAGATATCTCTGCCTCTTAGCGGTATCCCAATGCGCCAAAATCAGCATAAGCTATCAAAAGTTCGTCCTCAAGTACACATATATTCCAGATGTTGATACATTCTTGCTCTTTTCTTGAATCTATCACATTTGTCTATGTCAAATGGCTGAAAGACTGTACTTCTCTCAAATGTTCACATTCAAAGGCAGGATTACCTGCCTCCATCGCTAACTTTACAATGTGCTCACATTCGTCACTTTCACAAGATCTAAGACCTTTCTCATTGTTTTTTAAACAAGAATGGGGGCTAACAGCCCACTGGATGACTATGCCACCATCCATGTACATTCTTCAATTCTCATAAACACAAATACTTGAATGGGTGTTTTGTTTTATAGAATGTTCAGACTCGCCATGCCGGCGTAATGTGATAAGATGTAAGAAATTTTTCCCACGTAAACGACACTCATGAATGATTGAATTTTCTTCCTTTTTCACTGGGAATGGAATAGTAAAGTAAAAGAATTTATGCACGAACATATGCATTTGCAATGTCAAACTAGGATTCAATACTGCAAGAATCGATGTACGAATTGACTAATTTAATTTCACGTGAGGATTTGTGTTTATCATATTAGAACATTTATAACTTCGTCCACAATATTATATTTTGTACTCTTAGTTCTTGGTCCTCTCCTTTGTTAAGTTTCATATTTCTGTTTCGAACTTGTTTAAAGTCGCGTAGCGAAGATGTCGAATCATTTTCCAATTTGGTTGCAGTTTCGTCTGATATATTCTCACATTTTGTATGATACCGCTGGACGCATATTTCACAGAGGATTGAAGAATCACTTTCACAACAGGCCGCAAACGCCTCATGGCCACGTCGTATTTTTGTTCTCACTTTTAGACATTTTCGATATAATCTGTTCAAATTAACATTTTTAGGTAATCTAGAGAGTTTGCCATAATTTTCTCCCTAAATAACGACTTCAAGTGTAATTTTGAGGAGGCGTTCGGGGTCGAAAACCCTATTTTGATTTTCACGTGGTTAAATGTCTTATTGATCATCAATTATAAGATGGTCAAAGACGCGCTGAACAAAATAATAACCGCACGCTAAATCTAAACTGCTAAGGCAATAAATTCTTGAAAACTCCTGTACTTGATATGTCAAATAACAATTTAAATGTACATCTCAATACTGGTCAAAGATACGCTGAACAAAATAATAACATCTGCAAGGTATTCTAATCAGAGCTGAACAAAATGACAACAGGTGCACAGTACCCTGAGTCTAAACTGCCAAAGCTATTGGTTCATGAGAACTTGGGTATCTTTCCAGTAAAACTAAAAGTAACTACAAAATGAAAAGTAGGCGTCACAAAAAATATATTACATCTATTCGTTGAGACCAACCCTCCTTTACAGTTTCTAAGTTTTTCAGTATTGGAGAGATCTGTATTCGAATTACTGCGCTCATCTGTAATGAAGTGTTTTGAATTGAGTTATCAATCAACTTTCATCTCACACATTCCAACATTAATTCACTTATAAATTACAAGTATTGCTTAAATGCAATTGTATGAAGTTAAAATTCACATTAACTCCAAAACTTATAGATTGATTCATTACTTCAAAATTTAGTCTATTCATCAAAGTCATTTTTTACAACAATAAATCACAGTGGAAAAATGTTAGAAGTCTTACCTAGGTCAGATGAAAGGTTACAGGAATGCATTTTTGTTAGTTTGCACAAAGTATTTGAATCGAATAGTCAATTCTATTTTGGCTACAGCATCCTTGCAAGTATACACATTTGGATATCTTCGAGCTAAGACATAATAGAGCAGAGGTTCCCAAAGTGGGCGAAAACGCTCCCTTCTGGGCGTTTGCGATAATTTGGGGGGCGCTGATGACCCACCCGAAAGTGATCAAAATTCTGCGAGTTTAGTTACTTTAAATATATTGAAAATATATTAAAAAATGAGAGTTTATCGTTTTAATCAGTCATTGTTATGTTGTAAGGCGTATTTTTATTTTAAAGAATATATAAATATCACAAACAAAAAAAATCATTGTTTTTTGGTCACTGCTTCAATGTCAGCATTGATTTCGGTAGTCGACAATCGTAAGCAGGCATCCAACGTTTCATCGGCTATTCTGTTTCGTACGTCACCTTTTATCCGCTTCATTATTGGGAAAGTGCTTTTGCAAATGTACGTGGAACACATGTTCAGTGCGAAATCTCTTAATCGTGGACACTGTTCCAAAAGTTGTCGTAACGCTCATTTTTTCTCGATAGAAGAAAAGGACCCGACTGCAATTCACATATTTCTTGTTGGATATAAGTTGGTCGAGACTCAGTATCTACTTCAAGTAGATTGTTGAAGGGCCAAATTCTGGTTTCAGTGAATCAACGTCAGCGAATCTGTGTTGAACTCGTCAGTGATGTCACCTATTTACCTAGGAAACGTGATACACTACAATACAATTGTTTTTCTTTCACCAATTAATTCACTGCTTGAAAGAAAATGGGTAGCACCATATTTCCTTTGCAAAGCAGTCTTAAATAATAGGAGTTTATTGCGAAAGCCTTCAACATGTCCAACCAATTAAGATATGTTTTGTTTCCTACCCTGCAACTTCATGTTTAAAATGTTCAAGTGATTAGTAATATCAGTCAAAAATGACGATGAACCGGTAAACTTTTCATCATTCAACTGAACCACGTATTCAGAAGTCCCTCCCATTTCAATCTGGACAAAATTTAAATTTCTTTTCTCGAAGAAAAATAAGATTTCAGTGTTTTCCCTGCACTTAACCATCGAATTCGAGAGCAGAGTGGAACATCTTAATATTCTGCATCCACATCTTTAAACTCCCGGCTGACAGGGGCGTCAACGTGCTTTTAATATTCCAAATGGAGTTTCGATGATAACTCGACTCCGACAGTGGTAGTAGTTTGTTGTGCAGTCAGCGCACCTGTGTATGGCTTCATCAACCATTGTAGATTTGGGTACACTGCATCCCCCATCCCAGTATAGCCAGAGGAAGTAATGTGCCATTTATAACAATGGGTGCCTGTAAGTATAACAAGTTTACTAAGTGTTTGACATTTTAACCAAATAAATAAAGTCTCTTTTCTACCTGAGGTAAACTGGTAGATTGTGTAAATAATCCAGAATTTTCCAGTACAAATGAATCATGGCATGAACCAGGCATTCGAATATTGATACTACGAAATCTAAAGAAATTAGAACATAGTTACCAATCAAGAATTGGCATTCAATAATTTATATTCCCATCATACTAAAGTACACATTATGAATAAACAATACAAAAAATGGTACTTCAGGTTGAAGGGGAGCGCGAGACACCAAGACTGGTTATTGAGCAGCGACACCTATGACACAAGTCTGACGGTAATAATTTACGTCAGAGAAAGTCGAGGCGACTTGGATACCCGAAAGACACATTGCTAGATTATCGAGTGTGCTTTATCAGCTAAAAGATCTCACAACATTCATTTCCTTCTCGTAGTTTGACAGCAATTGCCCTGAACAAATCACCAACCTGTAAAGACAATCTGAAGCCCCATTGATGCAGATACCTTCCTGCTTATGAAATCTGAATGCCCATGCTTTGGTGGATTTATGGGGATTGGGGATGTGGGCATATGTTTGGGTTTATGTCGAGCTAATTCTTTAGCTTCCATCTCTCCTGGCAACTTTATAAATTCCCATGCTTTGGTGGATTTATGGGGATGTGGGCATATGTTTGGGTTTATGTCGAGCTAATTCTTTAACTTCCATCTCTCCTGGCAACTTTATAAAATCATTGACATGCTTCACTAGATCTTTGCAAAAAATGCCAATAGGAGTGAATAGAAAGCTTAGTCTGCCTAACCAGTGGAATTTATACATAGCTGTGTGTCGGACTGCCTGTGATAAGCTCTGTTTCTTTACTGATGAATCCATATTTTATGTGTTTCACGGTCTAATTTTAGAAATCTTTCAAAAACAAATGCTTCTAAAATCTTTCTCTACCAGTCAAGTCTAGTCAATATATTTATTGTTCCTCTTAGTATGCCTATTTCACTCTGTTGATTTAATGAATTGATTGATGAGAATTGTCTTTCTTTGTTTATATATTACTGTCTATTACACTTACTTTCTCAAATGCACAGTGACGGATGGCTGAGAAACACCGAAGATTGCAGCAATTTTGCTAAATTCGCAGGAAGACGAACTGATGAACCGCTACGTGCTTGTGGAGTGGAATGGTCTGACGCGCCCAGTGCTCATCTGAAAATAGGAATAATTGAATGGTCTGGGAATATAACCATTTTTTAAACCATAAGTTTCCATCTCACTTAGCTTCATGTCTTCTTCTGCGATCTCCAATATTCTTCGAAAGGTCGATCGTTTCATGCTAAAGTGTTTTAGCCACTCCGCATCTGATTAATGACGATCTATAATCAGCCACCAGTTCCCTAGTCTGAAAATATAATGACACTGTCATGATATAGCGACAGTCTAATCAGAAAAAACACATCATATCGTAGCTTATACATAACATATCATTTTTTAAATAGATCAAAACCATTCATGGAGAGGATTTTATCAAAAAAGGTTACCTGTTCTGAAGCATGCCAGCCGGTCACACATAAACTCATAAGTTAATGCATTTTTCAGAAATGAATAACTGATATTGAAACTTTGATATACCTTCAAAATATATGATGGATCAGAACAGAGGGAAACAGGACGATTCACTGCGAGTGGATTTGGAGCGACTTAAATGTCATCCATAGGAGGTCCTGATAATCCACTGACGATTTTAAAAAATCTCCGATTGGTCGCCATCTCTTCTGCAACTATAGCGTCTATTTGAAGTCTTCTTTCTCATAGTTGTAGAATGTATCGAAGTTCGGCGCAGAATCATGATACAAGTCTAACAGTAATAGATTTACGTCAGAGAAAGTCGAGGCGACTTGGATACCCGAAAGACACATTGCTACATTATCGAGTGTGCCTCATCAGCTAAAAGATCTCACAACATTCATTTCCTTCTCGTAGTTTGACAGTAATTGCCCTGAAGCACCATTGATGCAGTTTCCTATTCTGCTTATGAAATCTGAATGCCCATGCTTTGGTGGATTTATGGGGAAATCTTCCAATAACAACTGTTTCTAAAATCTTTCCCTATCAGTCAAGTCTAGTCAATATATTATATTGTTCCTTTTAGTATGCCTATTTCACTCATATTTTGACTTAATAAATTGATTGCTGAGAATTGTCTTTCTTTGTTAATATATTACTGTCTATTACACTTACTTTCTCAAATGCACAGTGACCGATGGCTGAGAAACACCGAAGATTGAAGCAATTTTGCTAAATTCGCAGGAAGACGCTAACTGATGAACCGCTATGGCTACGTGCTTGTAGAGTGGAATGGTCTGACGCGCCCAGAGTTCATCTGAAAATAGGAATAACTGAATGGTCTGGGAATATAACCATTTTTTAAACCATAAGTTTCAATCTCACCTGACTTCATGTCTTCTTCTGCGATCTCCACTATTCTTCGAAAGGTCAATCGTTTTATGCGAAAGTGTTTTAGCCACTCCGCATCTGATTAATGGCGATCTATAATCAGCCACCAGTCCCCTAGCCTGAAAATATAATGGCACTGTCATGATATAGCGACAGTCTAATCAGAAAAAACACATATCAGTAATCAGTAATTTATATCGTAGCTTATATATAACAGATCATTTTTTAAATAGATCAAAACCATTCATGGAAAGGGTTTTATCAAAAAAGGTTATCTGTTCTGAAGCATGTCAGCCGGTCACACATAAACTCATAAGTTAATGCATTTTTCAGAAATGAATAACTGATACTGAAACTTTGGTATACCTTCAAAATATATGATGGATCAGAACAGAGGGAAACAGGACGATTCACTGCGAGTGGATTCGGAGCGACTTAAATGTCATACATAGGAGGTCCTGATAATCCACTGACGAGTTTAAAAAATCTCCGATTGGTCGCCATCCCTTCTGCAACTATAGCGTCTATCTGAAGCCCTCTTTCTCATATTTGTAAAATGTATCGAAGTTCGGCGACAAACGCACAGTTAATCATTTGAGTGAAGTAGTTGAAGTGCAGATAAAACGTCACAGAGATTACGTCGTCAAAGATTCGTTTAATTCTGAGACAGATTGGTTGGATTTTACTCTAGTCAGATGAGGCAGCAATGTCAAGCCCAATATCAAACGACCTGTTTCCCAGAACTAAAGCGCTAACTGTGTCGGAAGTGTCACATTAGTGGGGTACCAAGCAAAAGGAGGTGATACCTCTCCTTTGATGACCTGCACATAAAAAACTGTCATTAGAGTGGCAATTACACAGCAAAGATATATAGGCTATATATGCAGATACACACCAACTATGTGACTTGCAATTTGACAGAGGCTGGACAAATTCGATTCAACAAATCCTATTAGTTGGCCATCACGCACGACAATATTTTCTTTAACTGGTAAAGTCATAATTATGATGAAAAAAAATGTAAAGAGAAGAGTGAATCGAATGATGAGTCACATACTATTCATTTCGTCAAACGTCAGATAGCCAGGCAGTGCGTGTTGCTCTTCCATGACTCTATCTATTTCGTGGATTGCCATCTCACTGAGACCGGGCTTGGGAGTCAGGTAATTTCTAAATGTATGTGTTGACAAACATATAGTACAAAAAATACGAATCAAACAATTAACAAAAATATTTTTGCACAGCGAAACTGACACATGTAATTAAATTTCTTATCTGCGTGTAGATTTAAATTTTGTATCTGCGTGTAGCACCACTAGGTGGTAAGATTAAATAATAGCTTGTCCGTGTGTGGTCACATGCCGCAGCCCGCAGGTGACCTGCAATTAGACAAAAAAAATATGTGATTCTGCTAAAAAAAAATTAATTACATATGGTGAGAACGTGACATGCCTAGACTGTTACATCGTTTATCTGTCATGTCTTTGAATCATAGAACAGTTGTAACACTAGCTGACTAGCATATAGATTGGAGATTCTGGGGGATTTTATGGATTGATTAAAAATTATTATTATATACCCAGTATTGCGGGCAAATAAACATTTATGTCTCATGAATTCATTTCACCTATAATAGACTAGGCATTTGGAACTTACTTACGTAATTATGGGTATTATTCTCACCTTCCATGCTCAGACTAAGCTTATCTGCATATTATGCTGCGGTGTTTGACTGTCTCAATAATATTAATAATAACCCTCTCTGCTTGTGGTTTTCTACTGGCATATTGTTTGGCAGCTGCAGGCTTGGCCTTGCACTCAATTTCAAAGCTACAGTCTTGTCTTTTTGAATACGTCAGTGGACATAACGATCGTTTCAATATTATGTTCTCGTTTTCTTCTCCTTCGTCGTGATAAAATCGCTTTTCTCTTCGAATACTAGATCAATTTCTTTGAAATTTTCAGCGTTAAAGATTGATTTTTTTACCAGAAGGTTATTACTTTTACTTATTTCAAAAATTTCTGTGGACTCCAAGAGATTCGTTTTTTATGTGTCAGAATAAAAAAATAGAGACACCTTGTGACGTGTCCATATATTTGAGCATAGCTCTCTTGTCCTATTATGTCTTCCTCGCGGAAATGAGCTTTACATATGGATGTTCTGAATATAAATATGACACAAATATCAGAATATGTCTAAATTTTGTAGTAGGTCAACGCAATTTCCAAACTTTTCCTACCACGTACCACTTTTTATCTCGCCTCGCGGAACGCCAAAAAAAGAAAGGGTAAAATTGATAAAGATAAACGGTGTAATGTAGCGGTTCCCAATGAATTTGCCGTGGCGAGTTGCCAAATGCACCGCGAAATTGTGTTGAACATGTCTAAAATATGATTGAATATTTTACATATTGCATTTATTATAAATGTTTTTCATTGCTTCTTAATTTAAATGCTGTGTATATGAATCAGTAAATTCATTTTACCTTTCTATGTCTTTTACTTTCCATTACGTAGTGTTTGCCACTAATGTTACGTCTAATGGAGATAGAAGCACTTGATGCAATTTGGCGAGTTGCAGATCCAGGGGCGGACACTTTCCATAATTTTGGGGGGGGCGAACTTGGATCGCCTACCGAAAAACACCGCGCCGTGTATCGTCACGTAACAATAACCTGTCGATGTCATTCTCTAAGTATTAGAAGGTCACTTTGCTACTCATATATCGAGTACCCAGGCTGCTTTGATTGTACACGACACTTGCGCGTCACTGAACCAATTTCTGGAATTCCGCGAGAATTAGCCCACGGCTCTTGCTAACAAACAAAACATAACAAATTTGAGGAGTCGTATTAGGTTATTGTTCCAATTCCTAGTTCTGCATAGAGCGCACTAACGCCGTTCCGTAAAATTAGAAATGCAAAACAAGGTAACAAGCTATTGTGCGAATTTTTTTCCTAAATTTTACCACGGAATTATCATTTGACTTGTAGAATTGCCATTATTGCCGATTTATTAAATCATCATTTGAACTCGAAATAACATTCAGGATTCACGCAATGACTTTGCAGGGTTTTTATTTATAATTTAATACGAAAATAAACAGGCACAAGTTCAGGCGCGCAGCCAAGGATAAAAAAAATGTGGGGGTGTCAAAGTCAAACTCAAAACTTCCAATTGCCGTCTGCAACAAGCACCGCGTCTACGCGCTCGTTAAAAGAGCCGCCTATTTAAGCGTATATATAATGAATTTTCTGTCGCGTGAAATATTCAATTCATGACATGATTCTAAAATGTCCTTATATATTAATTTAATGTGCAACGTAACTCGCGGTTGCGACTTCCTATGTCAAAATAAAAAAATTACTAAACTGAAGTACCACGGCGATATGTGGACATACAAATATGAGATAAGCTGCCTGATGTATTTAATTTTGAAACGTATTTTTGGAATCTTCCGAACTCGTTATCGCCGTTTCAAAAATCTCGATATCTGATATAAAATCCCATATAGTACAATTTTACTTCATACAATGAAAATAATTATAAAGTATACTAGTAAATCAAAAATATAAATTACCTGCCTCGAAATCCACGCGGAACAGTCGCCGCGATTACGCCACTTGTTAAAAGAGCCGACTTTTTCGACGAAAAATGATTTTTCACTTGTGCAAAGTAATCAATCAAAGACCGATACTGGCATATTTAAAATGTGTTAATTTATTAATTTAATTGTCTTCAATTTAAACTGCGGTTGAGTCGACAAAACAAGAGCCACTCTAAAACACCAAGACAATCCGCTGACATAAAAATTTGTGGTATACTGCCCGTTTATATATTGTTTTGATCCGTATTTTTGCTATTTTGCGAATTCGATAAATTTGAGATGTACTTGTAACACTGGCTTCGCTCAATCGCAATGTTGTCACTCCGATTATTTTTAAATATATAACCTTTCGAAAAATCCGTAAATTTTCTGTCAATTCTCACGTAGTAAAAGTTATTTCAGTACAATAAAAATACATTTATAGATACAAAATTTGACCGATTATACTTTAATTATCTTATATATCATCACAAACCGGGATAAAGTCGCGTTCTCAGCTTTGTTTAATGTTAACACGAAAATGTTCGACGTCAATTTAAAAGTAATGGATAAAAAGGCAAATCTCGCTCACAATTGACCGTGTTTCGATTTTAGTGACGAAATGTTTTTAAAGGTCAAGCAAACATAATTTGTGCCGTAGCCCGTAGGCACACGGAATATTGTGATTTTCGATGCCTAGAAAAGGTTTAGACTGTCGCAGGTCTCAACAAAACTTATATTGTTTACAGTTTTATTTTTAGTATTTTATATTGCCGCTTTTCAACTTATTAGAATACTTACTAGAATTCTCGCCGGGTTCATAAGTCCGTGCTTGTACGAAAATAAATTAATTATCATAGTCACCGTGTCACAAATTTGTGATTTAGAGAGGATAAACACCAACGTAAAGGCGTTTACGACCTAAATATTAGGTCACAATGATGAAAACAATCGGCGATTTTAGCAAAAGGCAATTGCACGCGTTATTGGCGACTTTTTCAGTTTTCAAAAAAATTCAGAAGGGGTGGGGAAATTATGCTGGGCCTTGCACGAAATCCATAACGTGAAAAGATACGTCCAGCGGTGAAAATTGTTTATAATAACTTTAGATCTATTTAATTTTTTAGCGATAATAATTAATTGTTGTAATGAAATACAGTTTGCCTCTTTTACTTCTCTCGCAAGTGCCAACAATAACACTATTGAAAGATTTTGACAATGGGAAAACCATATTAAATTGTACAAAAATGAATTAGTTGTGCAAAACCGTGGCGCGTGATCGGCGGTGCGTTTGAAGACGGAGTATTACCCGTGCGGGCGCGCATGTTTCACGAAAATGTGAGGTGCTCCGAAGGCGCTCTGGTCCACATTATTGTAAGAAAACAGTTATAATATCGGTAACTATTAACCGTTTAATTGCGCTTGACTATCGCACTTTTCGGAAATGATAATTTTGTAGGACGGAAACAACACGTATTAGAAATTTTTGCGAAATTATTTGGGGGCGACCGGCGCCCTTCCAATGCTCCCTTTCTTCCTCATTCCTTGCCAAATCGGGCCTTTTGACACAAAAGCTTTTATGAGCTTTCTAGATAAACATATTTTATTTTGATTCATTCTCAAAAAATAAAACAATAAACAAAAAGAGAAAGGCAAAGTATCTGGAAAGTAAACAAAAGCTAAAAATAAGTTTACAATGTATTAAACACGTTCACTCACCGAAAAAGAAAAAACAAATTACAACAAACATGAATATAAATCAGAGATGGGCAAACTGCGGCCCGCGTGCCAAATCCGGGCCGTTGGGTAGTTCAATCTGGCCCGCCTGGTGATGCCACAACCAGACTAAAACCAAATTTGGATGTTGGGATTAAATTTAGTCTTGGCACGAGGCTAATTGTTTTCCACTTTTTTATTTTAAAACAGCGTTAATATTGTTCATGAAATGTTACTTTTTATGTCACACTCACATGGCGTGCCAGTCTAGGCAGGCAAAAATTTTGACCCCTGGTCCAAAATCCCCGCCTACTTTTGATATAAACCAGGGGTCACCAACGCGTTGCCCGCGGGCACCAAGTCGCCCGCGAAGACCATACGAGTCGCCCGCAGGTCTGTTCCAAACTAAGCCTTATAACGGCGCTTATAAGTAAGCTACATCAATTAAATTGTGTCCTGCTATTCTTGTATGAATCACACTTATATGGGAACTGGGAATGACACTATATTAATTATTGTAACCATCAACCTGATATTTAGTTGACCTCGGTAATGTGACGGGTTAATTAACAATCTTCGAATTATGACATCACGCTGATATCAATTTCCACAAAACCGCGCTTTTTCTTGTCCGTTATTACATATATATATATATTTTACCACCATGAAAACAGTGTGCGTGTGTCTCATTAGTGGGGCGATTGTAGCGACGGCAAAGCGAACAGATATTTTACATCTTGTCACGCAATCTACTGCGCTAACTATCCACTCACTCACTGGTCAGCGCAGTACAGGCAGAAAAAGTTCGCGATTCAAATCATACAGCAATCCTATCTTACGAGACCATTGTCTGGTTTCACCTATCTTTGTGAATCAACATTTTTGACATAAACTCAGGATAGGATGGGATTTACATATTTATTCCGAGGGAGAAGATAGTCGATAAGACGGCTTCCCGACGCAGAACGCACGCATTCTCGTCCGGTTACCATTTCATGTCGGGTTTGGGATTAGCTAGTTATTAGTTTTCGGAAGCATGGACCTGATGGCCAAGGGAGACGTAACCAGCGGTTACCACCCAACGGCGACGAGGAGTCCAGCTCCAGCATACCTCTTGCACATAACTATCCCCGCGTGGAATTCTAACCTGCGAACCTAACGTTCTTAACGCTTAGCACGAAGGTCCACACCGCCGCGACTCACTCCAACAGGAACAAACACGGAACACGCCTCACCGATGAAAATCTGCAAGACTCGCAGTGTCAAGTTACACGTCGGAGTACAACACTCTGCAACATTTAATAGTACAACTGTTAAGTCCATTTTTATCTTAGACTTGTGCAGAGTGTTTGTAAATAATCCAGGTACATTGTGGTTTCTTAGGATATTATAGTAGTGATCACTTCAAAATCAATTTGGAAACATTCAGTTTTGAAATGGAAGTGTTAATGATAGAAATTTATTTGATACTTGTTATAATCGTTTGATTTCCTGAGGAACCCTAAAGTTTATCAGTGTCTCTACTTGATTAACTACCAGTAATTATCAATATTTGAAGCTTAATCGAGCAAACTGACTTTTAGAAGTGTACATTGAACTGGTAGCCCGCAGCTTGATCTGTACCCAGAAAGTAGCCCTCGGCCACGAAAAGGTTGGTGACCCCTGATATAAACGGTTGGTCATTATTCAGGCGTGCATTTACTCACAAACAAAATAGTGAACTGAATAGCGGCTGTGCGTGTGATGGGTGAGAGTCCAGTGATGAGCTGGAAAAATCATAACAAACGGAACGCACCAAGTTCGTGAAAATATAGGGTGTCTATAAATTCTTACATTAAATTGCAAAATGAATTTACCGGTACCACATACTGTTTTGACCCTCACAGATGCGTTAAATGAAGGTAAAATACAATTACTGGTTAACATATATTTAAAACTGATTTCATACCAAAATTGAAATCGTAAAGGAAGGGACTTTATGCTCACCCTGAATTATATATACAATTATTATATTTTTGCCGACGAGAATTTTTGTCCGTCTTGAGTTAGACCCCGCGAAGAGCTACATTAAAATATGAAGAAATTATCTGAGGTATGTCTGCGTAAGAGAACAAGTATAAATATAGCAATTAAGTTGAAATGTACACATTATGACAAAAATAACCTACAATGTTCTTATTGATATTCAGTTTAATGAGAGCGATGCTCAAATATATGGACACGAATAACCAAAAGAAGTAGTACCGAACATACCAAGATAATAAAAATAAAACGAAATCGAAAATAACTTACAATGTTATTATTAATATTCAATTTAATTTTAAAGAGAGCGATGTTCAAATATATGGAAACGAAATCCTAAACGGCTAAGATAATAATAAAAAACAAAACGATCCATATGTACACTTCGCGTCCAACAATAAAGAAAACCTCATTTAATTTATTATTTAAAATAATTCCCAAATACACCGGGCATTGTTGTTTGCTTCGATTTCGGCCCCCGTTTCACCGCGCACCCTTGCATGCAGCGCAGAATTATGAGTGTCCAGCCAAGTAGTCACATAAGGCTCAGCATCCCACAATTGTAATGATTTTCCCATCAATTTGATGGTCATTAGATTTGACAGGTGAGGAATTGATAAGCGTGCTCGTGTTTCGGTACAAATGTTATTCATTAACGAAAATCCGCGTTCTGCTTCAGCTGAACTTACTGATATTACATTCATTACACATTTCGCTTTCTTAATTGATGCCCACTCACTTGCATCATCTACTTTTCTTGTGAGACAAGCCTCCACATAATCACGATACTCATTGATATCTATTCTCAGAACATCCTGTAATTTAAATATCTTCTCCTCGCCTTCTTTGAAGGGTAAGAGTAATTTTTCAATGTCAAAGAGTTGAACAAATCAATGATATTTTGAGTCGTCATATTGTTGCCATGCATCAGTCGTTCTTCCATTTTAAGTATTATACATTCTATCAATTCATTTCTGGGCAATGCCGGAAATCGGTCGTTTTCAGCAAGCCCAATCTCAGAATACTGCGGTGTCTCAATGATTTCAGTAATCTTATTTACATAATTACCCTTACAATTAATCAACTGCTTGTAAAATGAAATACTTCTTTTTATCAGCTTGTCGGCGCCGCATATTGTGCTCGATCTTGACTGTAGCGTTTTAGAAAGTATTGAAATTTCCGTGAGAATGTCGATCATAAGTGCAAGGTCCTTCAAAAAGTTAGGATTCTTTAGACGAGTTGCCATGCCTGGATATTTGGGTACGGAGTTAAAGTGAGAATGTAACGCTGGATAAGCTTTCCAGACAGCACAGCAAGCTGCAGGAAGCCCAGCGTGGTCCTAAAACTCTACCAATTTTAGTTATTTCAAGTTCGGCTTAGGGCGTAACAATTGAAATTTAGCTCGCAGCACTGACATTTTCTAGGGTCAAAGTTCGAGGATATATTCATTATAATTATTACAAAACAAAACGCATACTCAATAACTAAGTTCATGGAAGAAACTAAACTTTTCATGACATAATTTTATTTTAACAACCGGAACGCAAATGCAATAAAATATCTAACAACCGGAACGGCGTTCCGGTGCGTTCCGGCTACAGCTCATCACTGGGTGAGGCGGCATGTAAACAAACAATCGAACAAATTATCTCTACATGAAAATGTGCTAACCTATGCCGCGTCTCGTGCTTTTAAAATATGAAAAACAAACTGTCGAGTGATTGCCATAAAATCGACTATTTAAAAAAATGAACTTTTTCGGATTATACGAAAGTCGACTCTGTGAGCACCCATGCACAGAACAACATGTGACAGGTATTTCTATTTATAAATAGTACGATAGCAATCGATTTCCATAAAAGGCACAAGACATTCAAAAAATATATAATTATCAGTTCGATAACCTACATCCCCATTCTACATCCAGATAACTGACGATTACATGCGTCACAATATCGCGTTGAAGGAATACCTTATCGCCTCACCCAGGCGTAAAGAAAGAACATTTTTTTGACAGTGCATAAATAAACGAAGACGAAAAAGCGTGAGCGAACTAATTATATCTAGTTAACTATACTTTCATTGCTGGGTAGTCGGAGTTTGGCATTGGAATTTATTTGGCAAAAAAATAAAATAAAAAAAGTAGTCGAGTTGTCTGGAGCATCGATATCGTAACATCGCTCGACTAGGGAGTTCAGTTGTCTGCCTCTCAAGCTTCGACGGGTACCGGTAACGATATTCTCGCACTTCTTATGAATAATACTGCTGTATTGTGATAGAATTAATACGATACCGGTATCTTCGCACTTCTTATGAATATTACTGTGATAGAATTAATGCTAATATTGAACACTGTAGACAATCCGTATATCATTTCATTGAATATAACATAGGGCAACAACTGAGTGTTATTTTTAAAATACCTGTAAATAATAGTGTATCACATACCTTTTTCCCCCAATAGATATTATGGAGCCATTATTACTTTCCTTCGGCAATATAACATTGCTGGAACTGATTTAGAACAAGGGAAACTTCGAATAATTTATAATAAAATAGTAAATAATTTGAAGAGTGGTGACAGAATAGTGTTTCTTAGAGATGGTAGCCTAGTTTGGAAGGAGCTTGTTCAAACATACATTGTAAAATATAGGCTAATAATATAAAAATTTTAAATTATAAACTTATGTGGGACATTCTTTCAATAAAAGTTAAACCAAGGATTAGACATACCGGTAGCCTATTACTGGAAATGATTTATGTGTACTTTGTTCTCAAGAACCAGAATTTATATCTTATTTATTTTGGAACTGAAGCGAACTAACTTCTTTCTAACAAGAAAAAGACTTTCAATTATGTTGATGTTTAATCCATAACAAAGCAATGTTAACGACAAGCGAACAGAAAACAGAATGACAAGTTATCGTAAGAAAAGCACGTAAGTAATCATGCGTGACAAAAACATAAACAAAACAATTGTGACTCATAACGGCTATTATTAGTTAAGTGGTTCGCCACACTACCCCCCCAGACGGAATGAGTTATAAAAATCTAGTGGGTTTACGAGTTTTTCTACCAAATTTGGTTCTGTAATCATAACCGGTTGTAGGTTCGGATGAACGATCGTCTGTAGAACGCTGATTGTTCGTTGTTGTTTTAGGGATTGGAGGACGTCCTCTTGGTTTAGGAATGGATACAGAAACAGGATGGTCGAGATCAAGATGAGCTGGCTTTAACCTGTCAACAGAAATAGTTTCGCTTCGGTTTCCAATCTGTACTTTGAAAGTTTTATTCCCATGTTGCAAAACTTCGAATGGTCCTTCATAAGGTCTTTGTAAAGGAGATCGGTGTGCGTCACGACGAATAAACACGAACTTGGCTTGATTGAGTGCGGCTGGCATTCTTGCTCTGAAAGGACCATGGTGCGACGTAGGAATTGGAGCCAATGATCCTACTCTTTCTCTGAGAAGCCGAAGATTTGTGGTCGGGCAGCTATTGTCTTTAGAGTCTGATATGAAATCACCGGGGACAGTGAGGGGAGCGCCATAAACAAGCTCAGCTGACGATGCCGTAAGATCTTCTTTCGGAGCTGTGCGGATTCCCAATAAAACCCATGGAAGCACGTCCAACCAGTTTGTATCATTGAGTCGTGCCTTGATGGCAGATTTCATTGTTCGATGAAAACGTTCTACCAAACCATTTGCCTGTGGGTGATAGGCTGTAGTGTGATGAATTTTTGTTCCCAATAATTCGGCAAAGGCAGACCAAAGGCCTGAAATGAACTGTGATCCTCGGTCAGAAGAAATGTGAAGTGGAACACCAAAACGGGCAACCCAATTTGACAGGAAAGCTCGGGCACAAGACATAGTTGATATGTCTTTGAGGGGAATGGCTTCTGGCCACCTTGTGAAACGATCTACTATTGTAAGAAGGTAATTGTATCCTTGTGATGGTGGTAAAGGACCAACTAAGTCAATGTTGATATGGTCAAAACGTTTGTCTGGCATTTTGAAATCTTCTAAAGGGGCCCGTATATGACGATTTATTTTAGACTTTTGGCATTCCAGGCATGTTTTGGCCCATTGTCCAATTTGTTTGGAAAGACCATGCCACACAAATTTTTGTGAGATCAGTTTGCGAGTGGTACGTATGCCTGGATGCGAGAGCCCGTGAACCGCATCAAAAAATTTTCTGCGCCAGCTGGCAGGCACTATAGGTCGTGGTCTACCCGTAGATACGTCACACAGCAATGTAAATTTGCCGTTGCAAAAAGGGACATCTTCGACACGAAGACCGGTGATAGCAGTGCGGTAAGCCTGTGTATCCTTGTCGTTTAGTTGATCTGTGGCCATAATTTCATAATCGATGCCGTCATTGATGTCGTTGATGACCGCGCGCGACAGGGCGTCGGCGACAGTATTATCCTTACCGGAAATATGTTTTATATCTGTTGTGTATTCAGATATGAAATTGAGGTGACGCTGTTGTCGCGCTGACCATGGCTCAGAGACTTTTGACATAGCAAAAGTGAGGGGTTTGTGATCTGTAAAAATCGTGAAGGTTCGTGCTTCGAGAAAATAACGAAAATGTCGTATTCCTAAGTAAACGGCCAAAAGTTCCTTGTCGAATGCACTGTATTTCGTCTCGGGTTTGCGTAGCTGTCTACTATAAAATGCAATTGGCTTCCAAGATCCATTTAACTTTTGCTCGAGAACACCTCCTAAGGCAACGTCCGAAGCGTCGACTGTGAGGGCAGTTGGTGCGTTTGGTTGTGGATGTGTAAGCATAACTGCATTTGCCAGTGCTTTCTTAGTTTTTTCAAATGCACATATCATACTGTCAGTCCATTCGGGCAAAACCTTCGACTTCTTGGGCAGGCCGGAAAGTGCTGCGAATAGTGGTTGCATTATTTGGGCAGCTTTGGGCAAAAACCGATGATAGAAATTAACCATGCCAAGAAACTCTTGAAGGCCTTTTACAGATGAAGGGCGAGGGAAATTAGTTATCGCCTTCACTTTATTGGGGAGAGGAAAAGCACCCTCTTTTGTAACAGTATGTCCCAGGAACTCTAATTCGCTTAAACCGAATTTACATTTGGCAGGATTGATAACCATACCGTGGCTTTTTAGCCTTTGGAAAAGATTTCGCAAGTCCTTTTTGTGTTGATCTTTAGACGTACTGGCGATAAGGATGTCGTCAAGATAGACAAATACGAAAGGCAAACCTCGACAGATGGTATCCATTAAACGCTGGAACACCTGGGCGGCGTTTTTAAGCCCAAACGGCATGCGGAGAAATTCAAATAGGCCAAATGGTGTGATAATGGCAGTTTTGGGGATATCTTGTTCATGAATAGGTATTTGATGATAACCGCGAACAAGATCCACTTTAGAGAAAATTGTCCTTCCCGCAAGACGGGCCGTAAAATCTTGTATGTTTGGGACTGGGTAGCGGTCAGGCACGGTCATATCATTTAGACGTCTGTAGTCTCCACATGGGCGCCACCCGCCGTCCTGTTTAGGTACGATGTGAAGCGCAGACGCCCAGGGGCTATTTGAGGGTCGGATGATTCCGAGTTCAATCATGTTATCAAACTCTGCCTTTGCCGCGGCTAGCTTATCGGGGTGCAATCTTCGAGCCTTTGCGTGCACCGGGGGGCCTTCTGTAACAATATGATGCTTTACCCCGTGTGCAGTGGTCGGGTTGCTGAATGTGGGGCGCGTTAAATCAGGAAATTCGTTCAGAATTTTGGCAAAATCGTTTTCGGCTACGTAGTGAAGGCAAGGCGGGGTGCCAGTAATCGTTCTGGTTGGAATACAAGCGTATGTGCTTGACTCGATAAGTCGTTTGCCCCTGATGTCAACCAAAAGTCCGTGAGAGCGCAAAAAATCTCCCCCGATAATTGCCCGTGAAACATTGGCTAATGTGAATCTCCAGGTAAAATTTCTACCGCATATAGTCAAAGGCACTTTTCGTGTGCCATATGTCGTAATTGAGGTGCCATTAGCTGCCAAAAGTGCTTGTCCTAGTCGCCCGTAACGACGGTCATGACCGGTGGCAGGCAGCACGCTGACTTGTGCACCCGTATCAACTAAAAAACTGCGTCCAGAGTTTTTGTCTGTGACGTAATAAAGGTTTGAATCGCCGACCGCCAAGGAGGTTACTGACGGTCGGCTATGGCGTTTTCCGAAACCACAAAAGAACATGGCGGGCGGCATTTTTTGGCTTTCTTGCCGAATTTCCTGTGATAAAAACACATTTCAGACAAAACATGAGATGGTTTGAACGAACTGGTTTTTTGTACAGCGTTTGTCACCTCATAGCCTTTTGCAGTTAAAATATCATCTGCTTTCCTTGCCAGCTTCCGAAAATCGTCGCCCGTGGTTGTTAAAATGTCTGTAAGTTGAGACCGGACGTCTGGTGGCAGATGACTGACGAACAAATAGCGAAATAAGAAATCAGGTGTCTTACCTACTGGATACAATGCAAGCATGTTGTCCATAAGTTCCGTTGCCGTTCCATCCCCTAGTCCAGGCATTGAACAAAGGCGCGCAGCTCGTTCAGGATCCGTCAGCGAACATTTAGTAGTGAGCTTCTCTTTGAGATCTTGGTACTTGTTCGTTTCCGGCGGGTTATTGAGAACATTAAGAATGCTGGCAGCGGTATTTTCATCCAGAGCGGCAACCACGTAGTGGTATTTTGTTTCATCTGTTGTTTCATATTTCGAACAGCGAACTGCGCTTCGACTTGGTGGAACCAAACGGCAGGATTTTTAGTCCAGAAAATCGGCAGCTTTAATGATACCGCTGTTAGGCCTGCTTTGTTGTCTTCACTCATATTCTTCGTTATGTGCGTATTCTTTTCTCAAAAGTATGCTTTTGAGGTCGGGGTCACCATTTGAAGCGAACTAACTTCTTTCTAACAAGAAAAAGACTTTCAATTATGTTGATGTTTAATCCATAACAAAGCAATGTTAACGACAAGCGAACAGAAAACAGAATGACAAGTTATCGTAAGAAAAGCACGTAAGTAATCATGCGTGACAAAAACATAAACAAAACAATTGTGACTCATAACGGCTATTATTAGTTAAGTGGTTCGCCACAGAACTGTGTTTTTACACAAAATGTGTATGATTATGTTTTTTCTGTTGTATTAAAAATAAACAATTGCAAGTTGAAAAATATTTATAAAACATGTATTTTACTAGAACTAAATAATCAGTGTCTTTCACATTTATCATTAGTTGAACGTAATGCAGTCATAACTTCTTCTGGGTACTGCAAGATATAAAATATGGTTGGAACGTAATGCAGTTATTTTTTGAAAATGTTAATCCAAGTGTAAATAATGTCATACCGTAACAAGAATTAGATAATCCCTTTCAGCAAGGAGAAATATAGAACAATTTAGACATGAACCTAGTTTTATAAAAGAACTAGACATAATTTGCAAGAATCTATGACTAATTGTATAAATTTTTATTTTTCTGCTATAATTTAAAAACATGTAAATTAATGTATATTTACTGATAAACATGAGAAACTTTATCTGGAATCAACAATGGAATAATATGAATTGCTTGCTAATACTGGATGTTGTTTACGTATATAATTGTTTATTATGTGTAACTATGTTTATTATTTTTTCATCATTTATTTATTTTTACAAAACTGTTATGAATCCACAACGTGGAACTTAAAAAAAAAAAAAGATATCCTCGCAGAGCGATAGTTCGGTACCGATCGGCGGGTTGAGTCTCAGGCGGCCGTGGGGTACGAACAGTGGCGCAGCCAGGGGGGTTTTCGGGGTCGAAACCCCCCCCTTTTGAATTTTCTGAAAAGTGAAAAAGTTGCCGATAACACGTGCGATTGCCTTCTGCTAAAATCACCGTTTGTTTTCATCAGCGTGTTATTTAGGCCGTAAACGCCCTTACGTCGGTTTTAATTCTTTCTAAATCATAAATTTGTGCCAAGATAAACATGATAATTATTTTATTTTTGTACTTTGCACGGAATTGTGAATTCGTGAGTTATTATACGTTCATCGGTGGCTAGGTTCTAAAGACAAAAGAAGGTGTAAAACCGCGATCTAAATTTGATTGAAAAGCGGCAATATAAAATACTGAAAACAAAACCATAAACAATATAAGTTTTGTTGAGTCCCCGCGACAGTCTAAAAGCGCTTTTCTTGTCGCAAAATTGCAAAATTTCGTGTGCCTACGGCGCACATTATGTTTGGTCGCCATTTTGGAACATACCGTCACTAAAATCGAAACACGGTTAATTGTGGGTGGGATTTGCCTTTTATCCATTACTTTAAAATTGTCGTAGAAAATTTTCGTGTTATCATTAAACAAGGTTGAAAACGCGATTTTTTTCCCGGTTTGTGATGATATATAAGATAATTAATCCGAAGTATATCCATCACTTTTATTGTACTGAAATAAATTTTACTCCATGAGAATTTACAGCAGATTTACGGATTTTTCAGGAGGTTTTATCTTTAAAAATAATCGGAGTGTCAGCATTGCGATTGAACGGAGTCAATGTTACAAGCACATCTCAAATTTGTCGAATTTGCAAAATAGAAAAAATACAGATCAAAACAATATATGATAGGCGACGGGCAGTTACCACAAATTTCTATTTTTATGTCGGCAAATGGCCGAGGTATTTTAAAATTGTGAATTGTAAAAAATTGTTTTGTTTTGTCGACGCAAACGCTGATTAAATTGAAGACAATTAAATTAATAAAGCAAGACATTTTAAATATGCCCTTATCGGTAGCGAATTGATTACTTTGCACAACAAAAAAATTATTTTTCGTTGTAAACGTCGGCTCTTCTAACAAGTGACGTAATCGCGGCGATGAATATGTATTTTTGATTTAACGATATACTGCATATGCATTTTCATTGTACGAAATAAAATTGTACTTTTCGGGATTTTATATCAGTTATTGAGATTTTTCTAACGGCGATAAAGAGTTGGCAAGATTCCAAAAATACGTATTAAAATCAAATACATCGTTTATCTCATATTTTTATGTCCACCGATCGCCATGGCATTTCAGAGAACTAATGTTCTAATTTTGACGTAAGAAGAAGCAACCGCGAGTTATGTTAGACCAGGGTTGTCCAAAACGAATCGAATATTCGAATATATTCGAATATCATAGTATTCGAATACCTTTTCGGCTGATTTTCGAATAATTACGAATAGTAGCCACTTTTCGCCGTAAACATGGTGTTTCGTTTTACGGGAATCTTCAAACGACTCTTTACGCTGTCTCACGTATTGTAATGACGATGAATTAGAATCGGCACTTTGATTGTTTATATTCTGTGCGACCGTACGTCGCATAGTGTTGCGACACATTTGCACGTTTGCGTGGGTGGACATTGCCGACATTCGTCTACGAGGCTTTTAATTTACAAATTCATTTCCATTACGTCGAAAAATTGACAAATACCGCTTTTCTATGCCCAATATTTCTGCCTGATTTGGGGGGGGGGGTTTCTAATTGAGAAAGTATGTTTATTTTATTTCTATGTGGCCTGCTTATTAGTCTTCTCAAGCATGATTTGTGTAACCTTATATTTGGGTCTTAGGGTCTTCCAATCATGATATTTAATCGCAGGCCGGTTATCGTTACTTTAAAGAGAAACATGGCCACCGAGTGAAAGTGATTTGTGACCCTTTCGTTTTGCCGATTCAGCAGAACACGACAGGGACAGGAAAACACAGCTGTGAAATAACCCGTGGACGTACAGTGTAGTACTTATCACATTCTAAAATTATTTCAACATTCGGGTTAATGGGTTGTCCAAAATGATTGCCGCTTTACAACTTAAATTTACCGCTCAAGTGTTAAAAATAGTTAATTCTGTGAGTATGATTCTACCAAACTAACATGATCTGGTTCTAAACATATAAAATTATTAGCGCATATCACAGGGACACAATTTTTCTACCAGTCTTATTGGAGGCCTATATGGAAAAACCCCTTTTTTGAGTGCTAAAAATAGACATCGTCCTATTTGCCATGTGGACTTATTAGCCGGGAAATACGGTATTTATAGCCGTCATTGTTACGATATCCAATAAATTACAAGCCGATTTATTAGAAAATAATTTCTGGCAAATAATTTTGATAACGATAGGTAAAAGTATCGATCCTTTACCAGGATGATTTTTTGTTGCGCAAAATAATCCAATCCATGACTGGTACCAGCATTTAAAATGTCATGTCGTATTAATTTAATTCCGTTCAACGTAACTCATGGTTGTATGGACAATCTGTGGACATAAAATGTGTGGTAAACTGACCGATATTATTGAATATTGATTCCTATTTTCATATTGATAAAATAATGAAAGTATTAATACCAAATACCACGGGTATTTGTGGACATGAAATACGTGGTAAACTGCCCAATTACATTTAATTTCGGATTCATATTTACAAAATAATAAAACTATTATAATTCTAAAATGCAACGGCGATCTGTGGCCTTAAAATGTGTGGTAAACTGCCCGATTTACCAACATTTGAGTTATGATAATAGAATTAAATTAACATGGTAAGGCATTTTAAATAGTGGTATCAGTCATGGATTCGAATATTTTACGCAGCACAAAATCATCCTAGTAAAAAGTCCATACTTTTAAATACAAACCAATGGCAACCATTATCCAAATTAGTTCCCAAAAAGCGGGATAAAGTATAAATTCTTTTTCCGACTTGTGACAATTTTTCGTGAGTACGAAAATAAGAATCAAAAACTTATTATATTCGGAACAATATCACGGCAATCTGTGGACATAAATTGTGTGGCAAACTCGCGATTAATAGTAATTTTGATTCCTATTTTCGTATTTACAAAATACAACGGCGATCTGTGGAGTTAGAATGTGTGGTAAACTACCCGATTATAAATAGTTTTTGATTCCTATTTTCATATTTATAAAATAATAAAAGTATTATTACTCAGACATACAACGGCGATCTGCGGACTTAAAATGTGTGGTGAAGTTTCCGAATATAATTAATTTTTGTACTCACGAAAAAATTGTCACAAGTCGGAAAACTAACTAATACTTTATCCCGCTTTTTGGCAAATAATTTGGATAATGGTTGGTATTTAAAAGTATGGGCGTTTTACCAGGATGATTTTGTGTTGCGCAAATATTCAAATCCATCACCGATACTACTATTGCCGTATTAATTTAATTCTGTTAACATCACTCAAGATATATGAAAAAAATATATACTGCAATAATCTGCAAATATATATGAAATGCCTGGTAATATAACTAGGTTGTAACTTGTAGATAGCGGTTATTTCATTGCTTATTGTATGGAAGTTCCTACATACATTTAGATAAGCTTCAATTAGTGAATTGTATTTTCGAAGTATTCGAAATTTCATATTCGAAAAAAATAATTTCGAATGTATTCGAAATAGTGAACTATTCGGTATTGGCCATCCCTGTGTTAGACACAATTAAACTAATATATAAAGACATTTTAGAATTTTGTAGTTGTCAGAGATTGAATATTTCACGCGACAAGAATAATCATTATACGCTGAAAAGTCGTCCCTTTAACGAGCGCGTAATGCGAAGACTGTTACAGACCGCAATGGGAATTTATGATTATGAAACCCCCCCTTTTGAAAATCCTGGCTGCGCGCCTGGGTACGAAGTTCACATTCATGAATATATATGTATTACTGTCCGTATAGAGGGTCTAATATGTTTAAAAATATCATTAAAATTCAAAAATTTCTATGCGAAGAAAACCTTTTTTTTAAATTTGAATCCCATCACTACTGTTAGTCATATTGCTTTGTCTTTCCTAGATGGTACCGGTAATGGTAAATACTGAGATATGAGAAATCAATCTGTCAATTTCTAAATTTTTTTTTCAGTTTTCGATTTAATCTGCAACCAATTTCCCAATCACCTATCACAGTATCATGCAGTTATTTGTTATATTTTCTTTGTTACTCGTGTGCTTCATCATCCAAAGAACTAGTTCGCAAACAACCCCTGGGATATCAATTCAAAATGTCATTGCCAGAGCTGTAGACGATTATAAAGATGAAAATTATGAGGATTGTATCAAAGGATTTGAAGCCGGACTTGTACATTGGAGGATGCTGAAACATATAGACACAACTTGCGGTCTGCGCTGCAAAAACCTGAACATCAGTAAGGAAATTGGAATAAACATGGATGGTTTTGACGAATTAATTGCATACGGAAATATACTTGCACAAGCGAATTGTATTAAGTTATGCAAAGAGGAGCATCCGTTCACAAAATCAAAAATTCAACGCCCAAGTGATGACTTCGTAGCAGACTTCGATACGCGAGAACCTTACAACTATCTTCAATTTGCGTATTATAAAACTGGGATGATTAGAAAGGCTTGCCAAGCTGCTCACACAAATTACCAAGTGAATTCGGACGACAAACAAATGAGGGATAACATTGCTTACTATAAGGGCCTCGACGGAGTTTCAGATGACTATTTTAAAGATCTTGAAGGAAATCCGTATAATGAACATATCGTAGATGCCGTTGACTTTTACGAGAATAAACAATACGAAGAGGCCATTGATAGTTTTGAAAAAGCATTGCTCGATTATTTGAAAGTACATGACGAATGTGAAACTCTTTGCTACAATTCAGAACTGCCGACATTTTTTTACCGATTTCCACAATCTGTTGTCCTGAAGTACATCCCTGTTATTGAATGTGTTGAAAATTGTGGTAAAAAGCTACGTCCATTGGTGAGAGGTGATTTGATGGATAATTTAGTCCAAAAAGTTTATCAATACTTGCAGTTTTCGTATTACCAGTTAGGAAAGTGGGGAATGGCTGTCCCTGCTGCTGTGTCAGCTCTTTTGCTCCACCCAGAAGATGAAATAACACAAAATAATGTCAGGTTTTACAGAGATAACGCAGAAGAACACGGACTCAAATTGGATATTCATTTCCTGCCACGACCAGAAGCTGTGAAGTATAATTTCGAGCGAATGACGAATGAAAAACTCGTCGAAATGATGCAAAAAGCCGTGGATGTGGATGACCAGGGAGAGGTGGAAGAATCAGAAATTCAAACAGATGAGGAGTTTGGAGACGAAATGATGAAAGAAATAACGAAACAAGTGACTCTGCAACTCGGAAATAAGTTGAGAGGCGATATTGGTTGACAGATCCATGGCCAATGATGGCTTTTATGTCGACTTGCATAGTGCTTGCAAGAATTTTATGATATGTTGTGGGTCAAGATGGTTATACTTACAAAATGGTTTGCGTAAGCTTTGATATTAATAGCAGAATTAATGGTTTTTGTATGAATGATACATATGGTTGATACTTTGGCGAAATTTAGGTAGTGTTTTTTTGGATTCGATTAATATTGCCAAGTTAATGTACCAAGTGGTTTTACAAGCTTCGAAAGTCATATTCATAACAGGATTATTGGTTCTTGTATGAATATTTCTTATCATTGCTGCTTTGACTTTTTTTGAAGTCCATGCATCCCATAACAAATAACTGGCCAACTAATCCCATACCAGACATGGACTGGTAACCAGATGACAGGCAGGGTTCCCCATATGATTAAGCCGCCGGCTTTCCTTTCCCCGGGTAGAAATCTTCTCCTATCCTTTATGGCAAGATATTATGTTATTTTGCTGCAAATATTATCAAGTAAACATATATTCTACTTGTGTTAAAGGAGGCTTGAGTTAAGGATACTCTTTTATCAAAGACTGTAGACGACTCTGGTTTTCTAAATGAAATGACCCGGACTTATCATGACCACTATTGATTAATAAACTTGACTTCGGACTCTGACTCAATTTGACTACTGATTATTACTGGTTCTCGGGGTGCCAGTAAATATATTGCAGGGCATCTGCCCTGACTTTATATTTTTCATCAATACTGACTAAATTTGGAGGAGCGCCTTTTGTGTGAACAACTGATTTGAACAGTAGTAATCGCAACGAAATTGCATTTTCTTAGGATTGATATAAACTTTGTAATAGTCGGAAATAACAACTACAAAAAAGATTGGTTCAGAGACATTAGTTCAAAAGTTTTAACTTGTGATGTGCAAGGTTTCCATTTTTGTTTCACTCCTGGCCAAGGGAAATTATTTTATATTTGAGTTCTCCATCTGTTCAAACTATTGGGAATATATATCAATCCCTATTTGAGTTCTCCCTGTATCCCGTTATAATACCAACATTTATTAGCCTTAATCTTAGTTCAAGATCAAATGTGGTATTTTTATAACACATAGGTTCTATTGCCCTACTTTCGTTTACCTTTCGAATTCAACTCATTACATAGAGATTGACTTGACCAATTCGGATTATATCTGATGTATTCGGAATGTGAATTTTTCAATTTAGACCATCCTTGCTTGCGTGTGCGATGTTTATTCCCACTATAACACCAACTTTTATTTGCATAATTTTCGTTTTAATGATAAATTTTGATAAAATATTCAACCACCCCCCAAGTTGTCACAATTTTGACCATCCCTGTTTTGAGTTCTCCATGTTCTTCTTCTAAAATACAGGGCGTCCATAAAGTCCCTTTACAATTTCAATTTTGTGATGAAGTCAGTTCTCAATATATCTCAACCAGGTTTGATATTTTCAATCATTAATTGTTCGAGTATTTTTACTCCATTTAAAACATCTGTGAGGGCCAAAACAATATATGTTATCGATAAATTCCCTTTGCAATTTTAAAATATTTTATGACTTTATAGACACCCTATACTAACATTTATTTTTCAAACTGTAGTTCAAAGCCAAATTCAGTATTTTTATAACACATAGGTGCTATTGCCCTACTTTTGTTGCCAAAATATTTGTATTTTGCTAATTTGCAGTATGTTGTTATTTTCGAGCCCATTCCCACTGCAGTATTATATTTGCTTAATAAATATAACTCTTCATATCTTGCTTGAATGACTCTGAATTTTGGGTTAAAAGTGAGAAATTGTAGGACGTGAACCTGGGATGTACCTTTGAGGGAAAGTTTTTAGTAGTCTTGTTCAGTTGGCTGGGAGACTTCATTCTTTTGACTGTCCGTTTGCCAAAATCTGTTGGGCTCTGTTGTTTTTCTGCCAGCCCCAGTGTAAAACAGGCTAATGAACCACTGGGTTCATTGAAAAATACTATATTATTTCTATATTGTACGTTCATCCAAACTTTTACTTACCATAGACTTGCTCTGTGACATTCGCTTTAGCCTTGGAGAGCCAAGTTTTATGTCAATTTTAAAATTATAGAGTTCGATAAAACTTCATTACCACCAAGTTCCCTGTATTTTGTGTATCTGCAAACCCTCTGGCAGACTGGCAACATCAGATTTGTAAACCAGTTTCAGACTTTCGACAATGTTAATTAACTTAGGCAGAACAGACTTAGGCAGAACGCACACGCATAGATTTACTGCGCACAGACATATTTTGATGTAATGTAGCAATGTTCTCGATTGGCAGGTTGAAAAAGGTGGCCCACTTATTACCCGGTTAGAACGCCAAAATTTCTTCATTGGTTTTTGCACAAATATTAGTCATTTCCAAAAAAATGCGCACACAACAAAATTTCTGCGCACACATACTACAAAAAATTAGAGGGAACATTGTTTGTTACCATGACTAGTCGAGTCAATCGAATGCTCAAGTCGCATCACCCAACTACTGAAGTCATTTATTTTTATTACAATAGTCAATTCTATATTAACCTAACTATGGTTTTTACTTTCCAAACAACAGCTGAGTTCCACAAATACTAGGTCTGATACACTAAAGCACTTACTGTGGTTGCCAGAAAACAGACAAAATAAGTTAAGAATACCAAAATATGCAATTACCACAATTTTGACAATGGAACTCTCTATAAATCTCCCCAAGGTACTCCCGAAGTATGTGAACCATGATGGCGGACACCGGAACGCAGTATGTGTACCAGGTTCGAGTTAGGCCTTAATTTCATTCCAATTTCAGTTCTATTTTGAGTTTAGGGAATAGCCAGGTGACTCCCGTAGTATTTGTACCTGAAATTATGGCTCACATACTTTGGGAGTCCCTAGCCTAATAATACTTGGTCGTGGCTATAAGAGTGTTCACAAGACAGACACAGACCTATGGATCAAAATTTTATTCAATGTTAAAATCATAGCAGCATAAAAAGTGCAGTTGAATAATTGTTTATTTTAGAAAATTGCATCTTTGAAAATAGAAAATTAATTTCATCATGATTATTAGGATTAAACTAGATAAATGTTAAAAAGATCTTGCCACAAACTGAGAACAAGATAGTCTAGTGCAGTATTTCCCAACCTATGGGGTCGCGGCCTGAAATTTGGTTACTGAAATCTTCTTGGGTCACTTGTTTTTTCAACAAGAACCAGAAAGTTACTGCTTTTATTTTCTAGTAAATGGATATAAAGACAGTATCACAACGCAATAACTTGGCATCTGATGTTATTAGTCGATCAATTATTTAACAAAACAATTCATAGTTCCACTCTTTAGTTACGGTTAATATTTGCAGCAGCCGTTTTGTCGCTAAATTTCAGTGAAGCATCGCGGGACATAGACATATAATCCTTTCTCATCCTTAATGATAGAAAATTCATGATTTCAGGCTCTAATGGTGGTTATCGAAAAGCCATAGTCGAAATTAACCGGAAGTTTAGAGTCGTTTTTAAAGGCTCTCTTCCCTCTTGCGATAAAAAAAAAAAATTCTATTCTATAAATTTCAACACCATAACACAATAAATATTTGTCTGATTATAAAATTCATCTAAAAAACACGCCACAAAACTGAATAATCTTGGATAAAAATCTATAACGGAAGTTTTATAAAACTTGAAAATATATTAGTATTTTCGAACTTTTCTAGCTCACTACACATGGGGAATAAATAATTAACAATAAAATGCGAGATAGAAGGTTTTATAATATAGGTATTATGCAGATTTACTATGCGAAATGCGAGCTTGTTTTAGTGCACATAAAGAATCATAACACAGGATTTTCAGTATTGTCAGTCACACTCTCTCACAAAGAATTTTAAGATTTGATCATTTTATGTCAAGTTTAAATAGAAAAAAGGTAAGAAGTAACTTTCAAACGGATGGATTTACTACATTTGATACACCATGTGCCAACAAACTAAATATGGTATTGATAAATTCCCTTTACAATTTAATTCAATTTTATTATGAAGTCAGTTCTCAATATATCTTAACCAGATTTGTTTTTTTTTAATCGAATATATTAAAGTTCTTTTCATCTCATTCAATACACTTACGGGGGCCAACAAACTATATATTGTATCTATAAATGCTCCCAGGAATTTGAAAAATTTTGGGACTTCAACACATTGTACTTTCCTTGCATGAATTTACCAAAATGAAATTACCAAAGCCCCATCTTAAACCGCCGCTAAATTATCTATATTCTTGAAATATACCCACACCAGCCCAAATTTGACCATCACAACTCGAATCTTGTCTTAACTTCGTCGGCAATCATCCTAGCAATTGCAAGCGAGGATGTTGCTGCAGGCGATGGAGCATTACGTACGTGAAGCATCCGTTTACCAAATGAACCGTGTCCAGAATCGAAAATAAAATCGTCCACCAAGTTACCGTCAGTATCTAAAGCTTGCGCCCGCACACCGGCTGGCCCCCTGAAAATATAAATGAATATTTTGCTCCAAATAAAGCAATGAACAAGCAATCATAAGTACAGAGAGGTGTTGAAGTTTGAAAGAATCAACCCACCTTGGATATGAAAATATTTTCCAAATTTAAGGCTTAGATGATGTATAAATATATATTTCTTTCACAAATTTACCAAAATATAGGTGGTAAAAATACCACTAGAAGAGTTGCAAGTTCGTTCAAAGCAAATCAAGTTCTCAATTAAAGGTGGAAAGAGTACCGAGTTAATATCTATTGATATTCAACAAAGATCATGCATATTCGATGAGTTTAAAATTAGAAATGCAGAAAAGTCGAGATATAGTGATCAGACTGCTCCCTTTCTAAATAAAAGTTAATCCTTACATATGATCAGATATCAGTAGCTTGTGAAAGGCCTTTTTCAGTGAAAAATGTGTGAATGAGCAGCGCACAAAACAAACCAATCTTACCTCATGACATCTTTCACTGACAATTCAGGGATGAATCTCTGCAACTGTTTAACTTGAGCCCCAACCATCATAGAGCGATAGATTTCACCAAAACCTGCTGATAGGTTTTTGAAAACAAGTTTTCTAAGTCCGCTGCAAAAATATAAAAGATTATAGGAATTTATTACAAACCCCGCCATGGTCTATATCAGGGGTTCCCAAACTGGGGTTCACAACCCCACAGAGGGGTACGCAGGAAATTTTATGTAGCGCAAAGAATGCACCAATTTCACACAAATATCTATTGTACTTTTTTACACCTTTGATTTGAAACACAATTATTAAAACTAGTGCAAAATCCAAAATATCACGATTTTGAGATAATACGTAAGGTCAGGGAAGTGACGTGCTTGCATAACAATGCTGTCTTAACAGGGGTCACAGAAAATTTTAATGTATTGGAAGGGATCACAAGATTAAAAGTTCGGGAAGTCCTGTTATAAATAATTGCAATACACAGAATGGAAATAACGTTGCTAAAGAAGCAACTAGTAGCAACATTTTTCTGGTTTACCATTTTCTAAGCAATTTGAAAATCATATTCTTTGAAGACACTGTGAAGTGTGAAGTATAAGATACTGTGTTTGTGCAGGGATTTCCCCCATATTAAATAAATATTGGTCTGAAAATTTTTCCCATGTAAAGTTTTAATAAAGGACCCGAAAAAAAAATTACCTGAACGTTATAGCATCGATTGAATCTCTAAGATTGAAATCAAAGAACTTGTATCCCTCTCTTTTGAAAGCGAGAAGAGCATTGGGGCCGAGCCATACGTCTCCATTCATTCGTGGTGTGAAATGGAAGCCGAGAAAAGGTAGAGCTGGATTTGGTACCTGTGTGAAGAGATTTTTAAACAATTTTTGTTCTGAAGAAGGCTCTGGACAGGCAGCGATTATATAAAGCCAGTTACTGAGAGTGGGCCCAACCCAGCCGAAATATTAAAAAATAATGTAATAATGTCTTTATGCTTTGTGATGAAGAAAAATGGGGCAAGAGAGGAATATGCAGAAAAAAATTATGCACATAGCGACAAATGTCTATCCACCTAATATAAAAAAAAACATTAAAAAACTTACAGGATAGATATTTCCTTTTGCTAAATAAGTTTTTTCCGGCTTTAGGATTAAATATTCTCCTCTGAACGGTACGATCTTCGGTATTTGATCACAATTTGACTTCGCTGCAAGTCGATCAGAGTATAGACCTCCACATACTATCACAAAACGAGACTGTACTTCTTGCTGAATAGAAAAAATGTTGAAAATTGGGAGATTTTATAAACAAAAATTATTAGTTTAATAGCATTAGCACAACTGTGTAAGAAAAATGTTAAAAAATTGGAGAATTCATAACATCATTAAAATGGTATCACTTCTGATTTTTGATATTCTTTAATGTAGAAGCCTGCTTAGCTTTTGCTATTTACCGTATATCCTCGTATATAAGCTGACCACCTCTAATAACAGCCCTAAACACAGTGAGTGTCACTCCCAACAAATTCCAAAATGAACTTACATATTCATGGTTCCCCGTCAGAACAACTGGATACTTTGGATCTAAAAAAGAAAAATATTATTAATTGGTGGCCTAGATGCACAGGACCTAACTATATTGGCACCACAGCTTGAAGATCTCAAGTTCAATTCTCCCTGTTTAAACATTTCAACACAGAGGTCTGCATCAGGCAGCCCGTAGAACATTACCCAACCTCCCAATCCATTTTGTGTGGCCATTGTTAATCTAGGGTACCTAGGGAGAAGAGCTTGTCAACACTCAGATTTTTTCCATCAAGCATGCAATCCTAATCTGATAATTTATGTATGAAAATATCGCTCACATGGAAAAAAATGCATGTTTTTTTTTTGCTTTTGTCGCTGCGTTGAAACGAGCCTGTTTTAAAACCTTACCAGAGTTCTGCTTGAAATCCTGTACTTCGAAAGCTAGTTTTATATCACCTCCCTTCTGTTCAAACTCTTTGCCATACGTCCTTGCAACGAGTCCAAAATCCACTATTCCTGTTTCGGGGGAATGAATGGCCTTCAGACCCTGAAAAACAAGACATACTCAAGATTTCCTAGGATAATGATAAGGGTCAATGATTTTTAGATTATCTCCACGTATAATCTCTAATTTGCAGACATTTTTTCTGTCAATTCATCATCTTCCTCTCCCACATGGTTGTTTTTATCACCCTCAGTTTTGGCCTTCAGCTTTTCATTATAAAAGGGATATTTTCAAATATAATGGATTGGTAGAGATTTTAGCATTAGCACTAAAGATTTTCGTAACTTATAAGCGGCCATATGAACTGGTATATACAACACTATTCTGAATATTCAAATAAAAACATATTTCAGTTAGAAATAAAGTGTTAGTCCCCTCAAATTTAAAGGGATGTTTGGAATTTGACAGTGGTGGAAGCTTCTCCAAGATAAAATCTATCCCATTGTTCTTACTACTTACCCTGCAATGAGGTTCAATGCTTTGTATTTCACTCCCATCAATAATTTCCACTTTGCATCCGTTCTCTTGAGCTCTACTGTATAATTTATCAAGTCTGGGAATCTCTTCTTGCTCTGTGGCTACAATCAGCTGAAAAAGAATGCGTAGAAGTCAATATAGTGGGATTAGTGCAGCGGTTTCCAACGGGGCGACAACGCTAGGCGAAAAATTGAGTTCACTTTTCCTATTTACAAGTAACCCCAAGAATTTACAGGAATTCTCGTGATATTTTGCCTACAGGTTCAGATGCCACATAGTGGTGATATGCAATAGAGAATTGCCGATTTTCACGTCCCAAAAAGTTTGGGAAACCCTGGCTTTGCCTATATTGCTATCAGAAATGACCTCTCACCTTTCCAGCTTTCTTGTAAGGTACACCATGCTCATCGCAATACTTATACATAAGTTTCAATCCTTCGACGCATAACTTTGCTTTTAATGTCCCAGGTGTATAATATATACCAGCATGTATTACTCCACTGTTATGGCCTGTCTGATGGATACCTGCACAGAGGAATGAAAAGGAAAATTGAATCATTTATTTTAATATAATGTGTTTATATCAAGTCCATGCATCTGAAAACTGGCTAACTGCTGTTCCAATATTCAATTAGTTATATATAAATGGAATATGCTTCCTATAAAACTTGGGTAAAGAGGGAAATATTTCTTATCAAAAAAACATTTTAAAATAATGTTTCCAATCATGTTAATTCAGTTTGAAAGTATTTCAATATTTGATTTGGTCATCTTTGCCCATATATAACTCACTTACTTAATCGATGTTCTTTTTCCAAGACGCAAAACTTGAGATTTGGGTATTGCAGTAATAGTTCTCTTGCTGTTGCCAGGCCAACGATTCCTCCTCCAACTATTGTGACATCATATTTATTACTTCCAGTTGAATGAGCAGAGCTGGAAAATAAATTTTTGTTCAATTTCAAAGTGATTGTTTTATGATTAGCACATTGGGCCAAGATATGTTGATAATATTATAGGTATAGAGTTCAAATTCAAACCCATGCAATAAATTTTAAATCAAATCAAAATGTCAAAAACACTGAACTTAATAAGAACAGATAGTTTGTTTGGGAAACTCTATAATACACACAAATTAACAATGGATAATACAAGAGAGCGAGCAAAACCTTTAAAAAATTTGAAACATGAAAAATTTAATGTGTCCGCCCACCAGCACACACACAAGACGACTGCAAGAAAAGTTACAGAAAACACAAACCTGGTTAAACGAGGCTTGGGCAAGAAATATACAAACATAAGATACGCGAATATATTAAACACTTTCAGACTTTTCACAAACTAGCATTGAATCTATGGCAGTTGACATTTCAAGCAACCTATGAACTTCATTGAACCATTGACTTACCTTAACGCCCTTATTGCATTAAACTGGAGGCGTAAACTTCTGCTGTTAACGTGAGATAAAGCAGCTTTCAACATTTCATTAAAATAAAAGTAAAACTTCAAAATTAAAAGAAAATCTAAACATGATAGAAAATAGTTTTACTACAGCTGACTAATTATCAGAATACTTAAAATTGTCCGTTGATGGGTCTACTTTTAATTTTCTGAAATTAGTCACTTTTTCTGACATTACGATTACGGTACCGGTACCCAGTTTACAAACTTGTAAGTCATGCTTCAGCACTTATCTATTGCTGTCCTGAAAAAAGTAAATGCCGCATCCTGCAATCTTGACGAGTAGCAATTCTCCAACCCAAAAATTTACTTGAAATAGAGCAGCAATTACTGCAACGGCTTGTTGAGAGAGAGAGAGAGATTTTTTTCGTCAACCAAAAATAACAGTCATCGTAATAATAATAAAAATAACAATAAGAAATAAATTTGTTTGGTATAGACAGGAGGGAGTGATACGACCAGACGGTCATCAAAGTCAACTCCCCCCCTTCAAGCTATTATGTTTAAGATCCACAGTTTCAGATGACTAAAATATTGGGGAGGAACATTCTAGAATTTAAAATTATATTCTCAAAATGGAAGAATAAAATTGGGGAGGGGAATGCTAGAGTAAATCATTTTTATTTATTTATGTGGAGCGGGATTTCAAAATCTGAAGAGATTCCAAAGGTTACTGAAAGAATTTATACACAATATGTGATGAATTAGCAGAAATGCTTCATTTCATGGCATAGGTACGCATTGAAGATGTAACAAACATGATCTGCTTTGATTTGTCTAGATTAGGAGGGGAAAAAAATAGTTAATAGGACCTAACAAGCATTATTTCAGCATAATAATCAACAATATTTTGTCTGCAGAGGGATGTCAAAGTAGTATATAAAAAGACAAGTGAAAGATAAATAAAAATGTAAATAATTATAATAGTATGAGTTGATGTAACAGCAAAATATAATGCAGTATCGTAATTTCATTATCACAAAATATGAATAGAAAAAGCATCATTGACGAGTTGTACATGAAAAGGAGGAGAATGATTTCTAGGGAAATAGTACTAGATTAGTATATCAAGTCAAAGGGTCTCAAATGTAGAGCAATTCGACCTAAACACAACTGGCATTTAAGTTTGCCAATTGTGTTAGAGGATTTATTTCAATGTTAAATAATTGAAATATAATAATTATTTTATGATTGAGTAAATAGTTGATTTATAATGGACACTATGATTTAACAAGTCTAGAGATACGAAAAGTTTTCACATTTTAACAGGATGTACTATTGAGTTGGTAGTACTCCACTGCTATAATGATGGATTATAAGACCAGGAGGAAATTATTCATTGATGCCTAGAACCTAGTAGGCCCGAACGAGTTGTATAATATATACAGGAAGTACTCAAGACATGTATGCTCAAAGAAGAGTATAAGCTGCAATATACTATACATAATATATATATTAATATACCTAGAGCCCGTTCGATCAGATAAGAAAATATGATATAATAGTCATACAATTTGTAATCATGAATTTCAATTTGAATGACAGAAGTACAATGTTAGGTGACATCTCTAATTATATACACTTGGAATAATACAAAGTCTAAATGATCTCTACTATACAAATATCATATTCCAGAATATGAATGATTGTGAGAGATTTTTCATTATTGTTCTGACCCTTATCAATTTTTATAATCCATATTGCCCACATATAGGGGCAAATGTCCCAGTTTGGTATGGACTCAATGTAGCATTTTCCATCAGTATATACAATAATAACGATTTAGGACGTATAGATGCAAGTTTGAACACAGAACCTTGGATGCAGCAATTCATATCAACATATACAATAATAATGATTTGGGATTTAAATCCTTTAGATTGGATTAATAATATAAATGCAAGTTTGGTTTAACATAGAAAATAGAACGCAGCAATTCATATCATCATATACAATAATAAAGATTTGAGATATAAATCCTTTAAATCGGATTAAATAATATAAATGCAAGTTTGGTTTAACATAGAAAATAGAATGCAGCAAATCATATCAACATATACAATAATCTTGATTTGAGACAATATAAATGCAAGTTTAAACACAGAGAAAATAGGATTCAGCAATTTATATCAACATATACATTAAAGAAGATTTGAGATATAACTCCTATAGATTGGATTAATAATATAAATGCAAGTTTGGTTTAAGATAGAAAATAGAATGCAGCAATTCATATTGACATATACAATAATGATAATTTGAGATATTAATCCAAGTTTGGTTTAACACAGATAATAGGATTCAGCAATTTATATCAACATAAGGTAATAAACGCCTTCAACCTACAGCATAAATTGTTTAATTCTATAGGCCAGGACTGAAAATAAATTCAGGAGAATAAGAGCCAACATACAGTACCTATTTTCATAAAGTACTATTAACATATAAAGGGTAAATTGCTATTCAATTTTATGTGAAGAACTACCATAGTCACATCAAAAAGGCATAAAGAAAACCTAATTACAGGTTACATATAATAGCAAAATTTCATCCAGATATCTGCTGAACTGAACAGATATTGATTTATGATATAATATACATACAATGTGATATTTTAAATGTCAGTAGAGCAATTTTAGATTCCACCATAAAACCACACTTACTTTTAATAGGTCTAGATGATTTCCACTGGACAAATTTACATAAATTAGAATCATGGATAATTGCATGAGATTCTTCAGTTATTGTTCAACCTCAAATTCAATTTCGTTTTGTGATCTTATGAGGGCAATCATCTCAATTTTATAACAAAGTTTCACAGTGTAGCACCACTGAGCACAATGATGGACTCCACCCATGCATACCAGACATTATATCCCAAGAAAATATACAATTTTAAGTGCTGGCATTTTAGATCATGATTTGGCTATAGAATTATGATAACACACAATAGAAAAATTTCATAACTATTTACACTCAACATTTATTATGTATGATCTGTATATTTTCAGATCTGGGAACTGAAAAAAAAATGCACTAATCTGAGCTTGCATAGTTATAGATCAGAACAGATTAACTAAAGAACAGGGAACTTTTAGTGTAAAATGTACTAGTCTGAGCTTGCATAGTTATAGATCAGGAGATTTGTAGATATGCTTAGTAAGTCAGTGGCATGGGTTACACAGTGGGTGTCACGGGTTGTCAGTTCATAAATTTGCCTCCGTTAATAATCATTAGTGAAAAGAAACCCACAATACAATTGACAGAAAACGAGATAGAAATGAACTTTTGACCTCCAATTCTTATCTGTCAAATTGGTAATACCACTGGTGTCAGGATTAATATTTAGAAATGATATATTTCATAAACTCAGATTTGAATTTTTTATATGAATATGTTTTAAAAATATCAGGTATATCATTCCAAATTTTGGGACCCGCAATTTTTATAGATTTTTGAGCAAATTTGAGATTTGTCCTGGAAATAAAAAAAGCACCTTTAGATGCTGAGCGCGTGTAATAAGAATGGACATCTCCACAGTCAGTAAAGTATGCATCGAAAGCCTGTGGTAACATGTTATTTCTGAATTGGTACATTAGTTTTGCAACCTCGTGAATATACACATCTTTAAGTTTTAAAAGATTCATTCCCTTATAAATAGGACTCATGCTATGATGCAGTGGGGTGTTACTCATAACTCTGACAGCTCTATTTTGTAAGACTGACAGAGCATGGAGTCTATTTCTATAGTCTATTTGAGAGAATAGAATTTCCCAATAAGAGTCATTTCTCCCAAACTGTACACCGGCATTTTTAGGAAAGTTCATTCGCGCAAAAGTTCGTTCTCGCAAACCCTCATTTCATCATTCCTTTTGCAGACATAGCTAATTGAGCGAAAAATCTTTTCACAAGTTTGCTGTTCCCGTGACAGGATTTTGACTAATTCGAACTTTTTGTTCGATTGCTGACAAAACTCTATTCACTAAACACTGGTTAAAATAAAAATTATTTACCTATAGATAGGCAGTACAGTAAACATCCAAGCTACAGGATTTATTCACTGTAAAAATCGAGAAGTTGAAGCAATTTTTTTGCGTTTCTTTGACCCGTGTTATTTGACCCCAAATCTCGCTTGGTCATTGGTGAAATTATCAAAAGGCGGAGCATAATCTGAAAGATTTCACTTTTGACTAGAGAAGTTCCGCTGTTATTATCAAACAAAAATGGACTATTCTAAGCCAGACAGTGCATGTCTTCTGGTGAGTTTTGCATAATTTTTGGTTTTATTCAATTTTTAACACTCGCTAGTCAACTTAAATGTTAATAAACAGATTTATTTGGAAACTCGCGTCGACGTTCCGACTGCCTGGGGGCGTGTTGTTATGGTTACGTCACACGCTGAACGTGCGGTTTTGCATGTTTCTGCAACTGCGTTGTTTACTCGCAGGAAGAAATGCCATAAAAACAAGTTTATACTTTGATCACAACCTCCAAAATTCCTTGTTACTAGCTTTTAACAACAAATGTTTTGATATTGTACCTCTTTTCTTTTCATCTCTATTTTCTTTGTTGGAAATATAATGCAAAATTGGTGTTCTACTATGTGAATAAAAACTATTGCATTCGTTTTTTATTGGATATTTCACTCTTTTTATTCTTTTTAAATTCGCAAAAGGCTATCACAGTCCCATAACTTCAGTTAATGAATGTTTTTTGGCATGATACCGTAATTAAATGAACACCTTATGCCATGACAGCATGATTGCTGTTTTTATACAATCAGGTCAGCAGCTGTGGGTTGTATACTTCTTAATTTAGAAAAGAAACTAAAAAGTAGTATTTTAACCCGGCGGTGTGGCACATCATGCTAAGCGTTAGGAATATGCCACCCGCCCACCGCACCTTTAATTACACTGCAAACCTGGACTCCTCATCGCCCTAGGATGGTTTAGGTAACCGCTGGTCGAATATGGCTTCCTCCACCATCAAGTCCATGCACCTGAAACTGGCTAACTAATTTCATATCCAACATGGATTGGTAACCAGACGAGAGTCGTGGTTCCATATGATTAAGTCGTCTTATCGACTTTCTTCTCCCCCGGGGTAAATATGTGACTCCTGTTCTTCGTTTAAACTCAACTATTTCTATTTGAAATCTTTCAGATCACAGAAAATCATCAGAAAATGATTGATATTCTTGAATCCCGTAAAATCAAATTAAACGCAGCGTTATCATTCTGGAAGAATGAAGACATCCAACAACTTGTAACTTTTCTACTCAGGACTAATGATGACAGTTTGTTTGTTGATGTTATACCTCATTTAGCAAGCAGGTAATCTAAGACTTTGGCATTGGGAGAGTGTGTGCAAGAGGATTGCTGCACTTCTCGTCGTCGTAAGGTAGTTCCTGTAACCGCTGGTCACCTGGACTGGTAACAGGATGAGAGACCGTGGTTTGTTATATGATTAAATTATCTTGTCGGCTTTTCTCTCCCCCGGGATAAAATTAACTAAATCTATCTAAATCAAACCAAAGCCCCAAGCGATAACAATCATCACAGCTTGTAGAACAGGCATTCAAAGTGTTGGCTGAACTATATTATTTGCTTAGGTGTGTATGTATTACTACAAGCTCATTTGGTTGCAAAAATATAGGCATATCAATAATTACCTATGTGATTATGTGAAATATTGATATGAAACAACGATATTAATGGTTAACCGGTTACTTTAATATAGGTAACTGTCTTATTTTTTTCCTAAATAAACATTCTTCCTCATATCAATATTAACTTTTCATTCTTTGTTGTTCAGTATTCGTGAAAACAATGCCATCGGAAAGAAAGTGACGCTCGGAATTTGTGTCGAATTATTACCTGTTCTACAAAGATTATTGAAGACTAAATTTGAAGAGTAAGTTCAGTCATAAACGATTAAAACAGTGGTTTCTAACCATTTTTTTTAAATTCCTTCCTCCTCCTATTTTGGGACCCTTCATTCCTCTTACTACACATAAGAAGTGCTTTATCTATTCAATCTTTGATGAAACGTTAGCTAGTGCTATGCACAAGTCACACTCCCGGTTTTGTACAGATTGAGTAGTTTATGATGTGTTCATTATACGTACCGGTACCTGTTTTAAAGTAATAAAAAAGAACTGAAGAATATTAGTAATACTACAGCGAATACAGATCAAAATTTCTCCCAAGCATTGGTTTAGGATTTATCTCTTGTATTATACGTTATTGCCTGATTATCAATTTTCTGATACTCTTTATCATAGGTTAGGCTCTCGCCAAATGCTTAATTACTTAACGATTTTAATCGGTAAGTATGTTGATAGGTATCTGTCTGTATGTCTGTTAGATGCATGCGATATCTCACGAAGGAGTGGTTGAATCTGCTACAAATTTTGCATGTACATTTATCATATGTCGGACAGAAGCTTATTGATTTTGGATGAATTATGTCGTATAATTAGCGAGTTTTTAATTAAAAAGTGATGGGACACAAGGTGTCACTATGGAGTAAGTGCGCTGTTTTGGGGGATCCCCTAACTTTCGATCGATAGGTCTTCGGTCTCTGACCGATATTCTCGTTTGGGTATTATTCGAACTCATCTAACTAATCCTAACCCAGAGTTCTGTCATTGGACCTTTCACTCACTTAGGGGGCCACTAATCGATTCTTCGGGGGCCACATGTAAATCCTCATGTGCTATTTACAATCATCACATTAATTTAAAGCATATTGGCTGTAATTCGTTAAATTCTTTTACTTTTACTACCAAAATCTGTGAAAAACCACCAAAATCGGGCAAAAGACTGTGTGTTATCCAGGTATTGTCTCCCAACTAATTGTTCGGTAAGCAAAAGCCTTCACTAGATATTGTTTGCGATGACTTTAATAATTTGAAGTCAGTTGACTGTGATGTGTTCAATTATTTGGCTGTAACGATTTATTCTTTTACTTTTATTTGTTGGCTTTTTATTATTAAACATGGATGATGAAAATACAGATGTAAACACTTCAAAAACAAGAAAACTATGTATTTTTTTTATTTAGGAGAAGTAGGCCATGGGGAGTTAAAAGTCTTTAAAGGGAAACCATGGAAGTTTGTGAGAAACACTGTCCTAATCTAACATTTTAATTACTTTTTATTGTTCTGCATACACCTTCAAAATGATGATATTTTTCAGTTATGTGGTTGCGAGCTTGGACTTTATGAGGATAATGTCTCAGAACTGGTACATGGAATTGAGAGAACTAAAACAGAAAGGAGAAGGAGATAAAAACCATAGCATGTGAGTATTTTAGTGGCTGAGGCCGCAACAAACTACTTCTTTAATGTCATTTAATGTCCATCAAGGCCCAAGGGGTCATGGTTTCTGAGATTGGCATGTTTTTTTGACAATGGGCAAGTAGTTTTCAAACTTTTTATGCCATGCCCCTGTTTTAGATTTTGTCAAGTCTCTTGCCCCACATTAAAAAAAACTAGCTAACAATAAGCTACAAATAACAGATGGTAACCCAAAAGTATTATTTTCTTTAAAAAATACGTTGAAAATATGTGGATGGAATGTGAATATCCAAAATTAAGAAATGTTAATATCCAAAATGAAGCGATCAAATCTAACAATTATTTTTATTTATAGTTAGCCCCCCCCCCCCTTCACAAAAAATTGTCTACCCTTGTGGGGCGCGCCTCGTCGTCCGAGAACTACTGCAATAGACAATAACTTTATTTCGTCTTGCACGAAATCATAGATAATTCAGACACAAATATTATACATTATGAAAATACAGGATTTCACTGACAAACTGAAACTCCCAGTCTGTTGAATTAAATTTAAGAAACTTGGGTATCACTGCCCAGTTCTGGTTCCCAGATGCTTCTCTTCCCCAGTAAGATGAATATCATTTTCTCCTAATTTTCTTGCATAATTTTTGTCTTTTCACTGGTTGTAAAAAAGTGAAAACTAGACATGACAGATAGACATGGAGGACCAGATCTGTCCCTTAGCTTTCCAAAAAATTAATGACGAAGTAGGGACAAGTCCTAGGTAATTGGCGAAGTCTTTATATATTATTTGAAAAAAAAACTAAATAGGGAAAAAATGTCGTGCAAATACAGTTCGGACACATTACTTCAAAAAAAAATTGTGTGATATTTGAAAACACCATATTCACTTTATCATTTATTGACACATAATCAAATTATATATTTTAGGAGTCTTCCACAAATATATTTGGAATTGATAAATATGCAAGTAATCATAAAGAAACTTTGCAGAAGAACAGGAAAAATTGGAGACAAAGCAAAGGTATGAACAACTTATGTATTTAGGGTTTCTGTGTCCCAATTTACTTTGGGTGACAGGAGTGAAGTTGCGAGTTTGCAAATGCGAGCATACTTTGTACAAAGAATAACTGTACGTTATATCAGATTCTCTCGCAACCAATGTTCCCTCTAATTTTTTGTAGTATGTGTGCGCAGAAATTTTGGTGTGTGCGCACTTTTTTGGAAATGACTAATATTTGTGCAAAAACCAATGAATAAATTTTGGCGTTCTAACCGGGTAATGGGTGGGCCAACAACAAACTTTCTCAACCTGCCAACCGAGAACATTGTTACATTACATCGAAATACGTCTGTGTGCAGTAAATCTATGCGTGTGCGCAGCCTCTGAAAGCTGTGTGCGCGTGCACACTTTAGAGGGAACACTGCTCTCAACCTTTAATACCAAAGCAATGGAAAAATTTGCGTTTTATGAATAAGGCTCATACTAATTGGCTTGGTGCGATAGCCACACCCCTGGCTCAAGCCAACACTATCTTTTCTGTGTATCCACCGCAATATTTTGTTTGTTCCTTATTCACAATTTATGGTGTCATTAAAAGTATTAAGTCTCTTGTGGCCCGTATCCACAATTGTATTTCTTCAATCACTTTAGGATAGTCATCTTCACCTGTGCTACGGAATCCTTGCATTATATGCATTCGAATCCATCGGGGTAAAAGCATAGAAGGTTAAGAAGTTAGTCTTATGTAACCCCAACTCATAATCACGACACCATTTTACATAATTCTTTCTTTTATTATTAGTTTTTCATTTATAATGTAAAATTTTCATAAAATCAAATTTTTTTACCAGGTCCTATTTGATATTTTGGAACAATTGACTTGACAACATTTTCTCAAGGTCACAAACAGACAAACGAAATTCTGCAAACAAAGAATGCTATGAGAACAGCTGCCCAGAGATTTATTTCCTATATTTCATAGCTTTGTGATATCATACAGTATGAATATATTCTTTATAATTTACCTTGGTACTGTGAAAATAAATAGTTTGCACATTCTTAGCCGATATTATAGTCTTAAATTAGAGTGCCTGCTGGTTAGTGCATCCCAAGGGGGTCCACAATGCTTGGTGCAAAACTATTTTTATATTTCCTTGACAAGAAAACTCCCTATTTTTCCTGGTTTCATTACTTAATAAGATTATTTCAAAGGATGTTTTTACTTTGTTGAGCATGAATTGTTTGAACATAACAGGATTTGGAATCCTTCACTTAAAAATAACACCTTAAATATCATTGGAAGGATAAACAGTGCTAAAAGCCTCCATGGAGGCCAGAAAGCTCTAAAAAGTTATGAACCACTGGTGTATCAGATTTTTATTACTCTGCCATTGCAGATTAAATATACTGTCCTCATACCCAGGTATTTATTTCTAAACTTATGAGTGATTTCGCAGAGCCGTAATATTATTCGGTTCAAATCTCCAGACAAGCAGATACTGTTATGTGATGAGCTCATATTTTCTGACGACATAGGATCCTTCTGGTTTGTTTTTTTCTACCAATTTATCTCGCCCTGATAGGCGAGATGGGAAATGGCTTGTTTATATGCGAAACTATACCTTTTGTCTGTCATGCTAGGTTATTTGTTGGAAAAACCAACTAGTTACTGTGAATATTGTCTATAAAGGCTTTCATAAAACCTGGTTAAAATGTGTATACTTTTATTAAAATAGAAAATTTTGATAATCGACAAACATTCGTACGCTCATTTGTAGAAAAATAATATTCAAACACACTCATGCTCACGCACAAAAATTGCAAAAGGGAATTTATCGATACCAGATATTGTTTTGGCCCTCAGCCCCTCACAGATGTATCAAATGGAGTAAAAATACTTGAACAAGTACTGATTAAAAAACAACAAAACTGGTTGAGACAGAGTTCAAAATCTTTTTGGGCAGGGGACCACTGTTTGTGGATTTTATTTTTGACAGACCCTCAAGGTTTGACCTGTATTATGGCATCATACTGGTAAGGGCTAAAATTGCTGCCTATTACATGTATGTCTTTGCAAAACGATAAATTTTGATTTTCTTGCCTGACAGCAATTGATACCGTCCGCAACGCTCAACCAAAAAGACGCATTGCAATCCATCATTAAAGATCGATTAGATTCGCTTCATATCGTTGCAGGCCCCTGGTACTGTCGTCACAGGAAACCCTGGGTTAAGATAGATTGAAAAATGGGACTCATACACAAAAAAATGACTTCATAACTCAATTTATGGACACCCTTGATATCTCAAAATCTTCCTCTCAAAATGTGTGCCATCCCACCGTTAAATTAAATAACACCTCATAAGCTCATATTCATTACTCAAATTTACTGCAGTATAAATAACATACAAAATTGCTTAAAATCATCATAGCATCTAAAGCAAATGTAAATAGTACAGTTACTATTGCATATTTTATATTATACAAACCAGAGTCCACATTTCACAATGACATTTTTGTATATGAATATACAGGGTAGTTGCTGGAAAAGCAGAAAATTTTAAGGTCAGATGAGATCACGAATAAAACGCGTGCTCAATCACTTCTTTTCCGATACATTTTAGGTTCTAGGTTTTCTTTAGTTCGATACCCTTTCTGTAATATTCTGTGTAGTATTATAACATAGGCCTTCAAAATACATTTTTTTGTGAATATAAATAACTGTTTGACAAATTTTGTGCTTTTCTACCAACCATCCTGTATATTAAAATGCTGTCATATTAAACAGATAACATACAGAAATCTATAACTTCCAACAGGTTTAGGTTTAAAGCCACCTCAGGAAAAGATGGTAGTATTTTGATCCATTTGCTGCAATCGCCAATCAGCTCACCTTCGGATTTTGGTGCTCTTGAAGTAAGCGTACCAAGATGGCGGACACCCTGATTGTAGTATGTGTACCAGGTTAGGGTTAAGCCATAATTTTAATCCAATTTTTCTTATTTAGTTCTCCCATAGTATCTGTACTTAAAATTATGGCCTAACCCTACGTACACATACGACGTTCCGGTGTCTGCCATCTTTGTTACGCATACTTCAGGAGCACCCAGATTTTTGCCTCAAGTATAAAATTTAATCTCAGTTGTTAGTATTTGTCACTGGTAAGTAAATAAGAAAAATGACGGTTGCCAGCAATTAACAGTTTCTCTGCCTTTGTGTAAATCCTGAGTAGTTTTCTTGTCCAGGATGAAAATAAAGTTTTATAGGATAAGATTTACATATTTATCCTGGAGAGATATATGGCGAATCACAACCTCTCGTCCAGTTACCAGTCCATGTTGGGTATGGGATTAGGGTAGAATAAAATTCACTTATTTATCCCAGGGAAGTGGAAAGCTGATAAGACAGTTTAATCATATGGCGAATCACGGCCTTTTGTCCTGTTACCAGTCCATGTGAGTTTGTTTCGTGAACTACTCAACAGCAGCAAGAAGTGCAGGGATTCGAAAATGCGAACCTGCGAAGGGTAATCGGTGGTGTAGCAACAAGCAAAATTCTAACGCTTAGCACTATGGCCCACACTGTCGAGCCATGCAGCGTAGAAGCTATTGCATTTGTCGACACTTATTTTTTTACTCCTACTCATCCTACAATGGACACTTTTTTTATATACCTTTAACAAACTTTGGAGTACCCCAGGGTGCATTGATTTCTTTAGTTGGCACCGGCAAGGGCATTAGGAAGTACAAAATCCCCCACGGCCATAAAACTTGTTTTATATTTCTCAAAAAGCCGAAATCGTATTTTCTAATATCTTTCCCGAATTCGTAAATCGTTTGCCCCCTCATTGATATAAAAAGCTCGGATAAAAAGTAAAATGAACCCCCGATACCTGTAACCACTGACCCATATAAGACTAAAATACAATACAGTTTGTCGAAATTCAAATTGCCTTCGCCGCTCCATAGGTAGTTGTACATTACCCCGGGAAAAAAGTACGAGAAAATTGCATTCAGAGAAAACTCTATCGTAACGTAAGAATAGTTCAAATATGATAACATTTGCTTGACGCAGTAAAGTGATCCAATCCCCACGTAGAATCTGTAAAAACAAGTGATTATTTTGAAATATAAGTATTATGAGGTTTTCAAAATTTATCCCGAGGATAGGGAAGAATATATCGTATTCTCTGTGTATATTACTTTCTATAATACTAATGCATTTTCAAAGCAAATAAGTCAAATATTGTCTTATGAATAAGGTGCGTATTATGCATTGACATGTGAAATTCGAAAAAATATCAATTCATATTTTATGCTCAACTGGCTAATAATTCTCACATAAATTAATCTGCAGTCTATTAATATCACAACATGCTTGTTTAGGTAGAACCATACCAGGTCCAACAAACATTTAGCGTTAAGAAAAAGGTAGCAAAAGTACCAAACAATTCAATAACTCAAACGTCGATTTGAGACTAATATAAACACAAACAAAATTTAAATTAATTTAATTTAAAAAAATTGAATTTAATAAAATATTCAAACTTACGAGAAAGGTAAAAAATATCTAAGATTCTGGATTCCAACGCATGTCATGAAGAAGTAACAATGATGATCTCGTTTCAAAATACATTTCTGACACACAGGGCAGTGGTGAGATCGTGGAGGACAATGTTGTTGACACGTCATGCACAGAATCCAGGATTTGGGGGGAGGGTTGAGAATTAGACCTGAAGAAAACAATTCATAGTCATCCATATTTGTTAGGAAGCGTGGGACATAAATTAAGTGAGAGTGCATAAATACATATTTGAATTTTTTTTTCTTTCGGAAAATACAACAGGGCTTATTTTGGGGGATGCTTTTTATTTTCATCCATCAGAAACAGAATTACATCGTAGAGTATTACGAGATTTTCGAATATGAAAACCGATTTACTTATAAGTTTTTCAAAAAACTGCTAGGTCTTATTTTTAACTTAATTTACTCTGAATAGAAGTTGTTTACACTGTTATGCTTTGGTGGTCCCTGGTATCAGACACCAATCTATCTATTAGGCTATTTGTATTCATTTGGCGACGTTCAACAGTACAGTACGGCACACTTTACAGATCGAGAGACAATCTCTCGTTTTAGAGAAACCTATTTTAACGGTGATCGAATATCCCTCCTTCGATGGACGTCTGGCGGATTTTGTCTCCCGATATCGATAAATTGAAGCTGCGCAGTAAACTAACAAAAAGCGCAATCTAAAACCATCACCATTGAATTCCTCGTGAAAAAATAATCAGATCTACCGATGTAAAAAAAATTTTACCGGTGCGTTCGAGAGAAATGAGCAAAAAACGATTGACGGCGTGTGACGTCACTGAATTTCAATCGACGCACGCAGGCACGCATCGGCCGTTCCTCGACGTAAACCTTTGGCGTGCCGTGTTTCTCTCATTTCAATGTAGATAGGATGGCGGTGTTAACGATAATAAATGGATCAGAGATAATAAAAATTACATTTTTGATAACACACAATCGATAAACAGTAAAATTAATGCCTCGATATTAGCATTAGATGAATTAGTTCTAAAGCAATAATTTAATCTAATGCCGCAACGAGACATTCATATGCCGCAAAATGTGCAACTTGCGTAATTTATACAAGAATAGATCGGCGAATAAAAACGAGAATTAAATTAGCAAAATAACTTAATATAATGCCCACATCGATGTATTCATATGCCGCAAATGTTCAGTTTGCATAATTATACTAGTATAGATCGGTAAAAAACAAGATCAAAATAATATAGATGTCCATCGATACATTCATATGCCGCAAATGTTTAACTTCGAAAGTTACGGTATACGAGAATAATCAATTCAATGCCACATCGAGGCATTCATAATGCCACAAATGTTAATCTATACGAAAATAATTTAATTCATATGCCGCAAATGATCAACTTGCGTAATTTACACATAATAGATCGCAAGAAACAAAATCAAATTAGCAAAATATATGTAATATCATGGCCGCATCGATGTATTCAATTATGGCCGCAAATGTTCAATTTGCGTAATTATACTAGTATTAGATCGATGAAAAACAAGATTCAAACTAATATAATGCGGCATCGATACATTCATATGTCGCGAATGTTTAACTTCGAAGTATACGGAATACGAGATATTTTAATTCAATGCCACGTCGAGGCAATCATATACCGCAATGTTAATTTGCGTGATTTATTGCAAGAATAGATAGGTGAAAAACAAGAATCAAATTAATATAATGCCGCATTGATGCATTCGTATGCCGCAAATGATCAATTTACGTAGTCTGTGAAAAACAAGAATCAAATTGGCAAAATAGTTTAATCCAATTAATGCATCGAGGCTTTTATTTTACTATAGATTGTTGACGCTCAAATTTAAATAAAAATCTCGAATATAATTATTAAATGATATCGTAATTCGTAATCGTTGTGCGTTCTGGAAGTTTCAGTTCTAAATAAACCGAAGATGCTATGTTAAATTGCTGTAATTACAGGGTATTAACGGGCATTACAAAGTTTCACTATCGATATTAATTTAACTATTGAAAAAAAAACTTCGATATCGTGCATCGTTTTGACTTCGTTATACGACAATTCAAACGATGTCATGTAGTCACAAACACCTATAATAAAATTAGTTGGACTCGTAGACGTATTAATCGAAACGCATAATTTTGTAATCTCTTGATATTATTTAAAAGTAATTATTTTATTCACAGACGTTTGCATTTACGCAACATTATTTCAATTAGGCACTACCAACAGTAGACTGAATATAATGATTCAGAAATACATCGTATATCTAACCATATAGGTCAGTATACATCGGTAAAAAACGAAAATCAAATTAGCAAAATTCGAGAGCCGTGCCGAACTGCCGATCTGTGCGTGACTTTCTTTGACGTCATATCCAGACATCTGACGTTCTCACGCATCGAGCTCGCAGACGACTCGACGCCCCCGGTTTCACAGACGCCTATTCATATTTTGGCTCTTCCGGAATGTAGACGCAAATCCGGATTCGGGATAGTGTGCCGTACTGCAGTAGGGAGCACCGAAGCGTAACGTCAATGGGAGAGCTTGTATTAAAATTATTCTTAAATATGGGATGGGTCTTATTTTGGGGGAATCACGGTATGTACGGACGGTTATACTGTGAAGAAATATTGATAATGAGAGATAATGATTTATTTCTGAATTGTACCACATTCAAACATTACAGCATTAAAAGACTCGCAAAAAATAAAGATCATCAAATATAATTATACCATCTGTGTATGTAGAATTATAAACTGTTCCAAGTATTTGATTCCCGATCATGTTGATAAACAAAAAGAAGAAAGCGAACAAGTTCCAATTATAATCGTCGTCGTGTCGGTAGATAATCGGAAACGCAATAAAAAGGCAACAATACAATGCAGAGAAAGCCAGAAGATAGAAATAACCAACACAGCAGAAATGTATCATAGTTATATTCTCCTTCGCTTTCATGGTTTGTGTGAAATCCATCCAAAAACTTTTCAGTAAACCCATTATATAATCTTAAATCACTAAAATATACCACTGTGAAGTGACTCTCACGGTGACCTTTGTGTGCAACCAAGCGAAAAGTTCAAATATCATATCAGAATCGGAGGCGGGACTAAATTTCCATACGCAATTAGGAAGCGAATGAATATAAAAATACAAAAATAAAGTTATATACGTTATTTCTGTAAATTGGAACAATAAGTGCGTGCCAGAAAAATGTAAAATGCGAATCATCAAACAACAGCTTATAAATATGAGTTTTAAACAAAATAAATGCAGCACGAGTAATTACTTTAAAAGTAAATATCGTAAAACATACACTTTTCAAACATTAGTCACATGTCTTTCCGCCCAAGAGGGGCGAGATTTTATTGATTGATACTAAAAAAGATTCATACACTCTACACAATACAATTTGAGTCGATTGGTACAAAATTTTAAAATTATGTGTAAATCCATTGCTGAAAAAGCCTATTGTTGCCTATATCGTCATAGGTGAAAAATCGTAAATTTATGCACTTTTCAAACATTACTCACATGTCTTTCCGCCCAAGAGGGGCGAGATTTTATTGATTGATATAAAGAAGATTCATACACTCTACACAATACAATTTGAGTCGATGGGTACAAAATTTTAAAATTATGTGTAATTCCATGTGCTGAAAAAAGCCTATTTCGCCTATATCGTCATAGGTGAAAAATCGTAAATTTATGCACTTTCAAACATTACTCACATGTCTTTCCGCCCAAGAGGGGCGAGATTTTATTGATTGATATAAAAAAGATTCATACACTCTGCACAATACAATTTAAGTCGATGGGTACAAATTTTAAAATATGTGTAATCCATTGCTGAAAAAAGCCTATTTCGCCTATATCGTCATAGGTGAAAAATCGTAAATTTATGCACTTTTCAAACATTACTCCACATGTCTTTCCGCCCAAGAGGGGGCGAGATTTTATTGATTGATATAAAAAAGATTCATACACTCTACACAATACAATTTGAGTCGATGGGTACAAAAATTTTAAAATTATGTGTAATCCATTGCTGAAAAAAGCCTATTTCGCCTTATATCGTCCATAGGTGAAAAATCGTAAATTTATGCACTTTCAAACATTTACTCACATGTCTTTCCCGCCCAAGAGGGGCGAGATTTTAATTGATTGATTATAAAAAAGATTCATACACTCTACACAATACAATTTGAGTCGATGGGTACAAAATTTTAAAATTATGTGTAATCCATTGCTGAAAAAAGCCTTTTCGCCTATATCGTCATGGTGAAAAATCGTAAATTTATGCACTTTTCAAACATTACTCACATGTCTTTCCGCCCAAGAGGGGCGAGATTTTATTGATTGATATAAAAAAAGATTCATACACTCTACACAATACAATTTGAGTCGATGGGTACAAAATTTTAAAATTATGTGTAATCCATTGCTGAAAAAAGCCTATTTCGCCTATATCGTCATAGGTGAAAAATCGTAAATTTATGCACTTTTCAAACATTACTCACATGTCTTTCCGCCCAAGAGGGGCGAGATTTTATTGATTGATATAAAAAGATTCATACACTCTACACAATACAATTTTGAGTCGATGGGTACAAAATTTTAAAATTATGTGTAATCCATTGCTGAAAAAAGCCTATTTCGCCTATATCGTCATAGGTGAAAAATCGTAAATTTATGCACTTTTCAAACATTACTCACATGTCTTTCCGCCCAAGAGGGGCGAGATTTTATTGATTGATATAAAAAAGATTCATACACTCTACACAATACAATTTGAGTCGATGGGTACAAAATTTTAAAATTATGTGTAATCCATTGCTGAAAAAAGCCTATTTCGCCTATATCGTCATAGGTGAAAAATCGTAAATTTATGCACTTTTCAAACATTACTCACATGTCTTTCCGCCCAAGAGGGGCGAGATTTTATTGATTGATATAAAAAAGATTCATACACTCTACACAATACAATTTGAGTCGATGGGTACAAAATTTTAAAATTATGTGTAATCCATTGCTGAAAAAAGCCTATTTCGCCTATATCGTCATAGGTGAAAAATCGTAAATTTATGCACTTTTCAAACATTACTCACATGTCTTTCCGCCCAAGAGGGGCGAGATTTTATTGATTGATATAAAAAAGATTCATACACTCTACACAATACAATTTGAGTCGATGGGTACAAAATTTTAAAATTATGTGTAATCCATTGCTGAAAAAAGCCTATTTCGCCTATATCGTCATAGGTGAAAAATCGTAAATTTATGCACTTTTCAAACATTACTCACATGTCTTTCCGCCCAAGAGGGGCGAGATTTTATTGATTGATATAAAAAATTCATACACTCTACACAATACAATTTGAGTCGATGGGTACAAAATTTTAAAATTATGTGTAATCCATTGCTGAAAAAAGCCTATTTCGCCTATATCGTCATAGGTGAAAAATCGTAAATTTATGCACTTTTCAAACATTACTCACATGTCTTTCCGCCCAAGAGGGGCGAGATTTTATTGATTGATATAAAAAAGATTCATACACTCTACACAATACAATTTGAGTCGATGGGTACAAAATTTTAAAATTATGTGTAATCCATTGCTGAAAAAAGCCTATTTCGCCTATATCGTCATAGGTGAAAAATCGTAAATTTATGCACTTTTCAAACATTACTCACATGTCTTTCCGCCCAAGAGGGGCGAGATTTTATTGATTGATATAAAAAAGATTCATACACTCTACACAATACAATTTGAGTCGATGGGTACAAAATTTTAAAATTATGTGTAATCCATTGCTGAAAAAAGCCTATTTCGCCTATATCGTCATAGGTGAAAAATCGTAAATTTATGCACTTTTCAAACATTACTCACATGTCTTTCCGCCCAAGAGGGGCGAGATTTTATTGATTGATATAAAAAAGATTCATACACTCTACACAATACAATTTGAGTCGATGGGTACAAAATTTTAAAATTATGTGTAATCCATTGCTGAAAAAAGCCTATTTCGCCTATATCGTCATAGGTGAAAAATCGTAAATTTATGCACTTTTCAAACATTACTCACATGTCTTTCCGCCCAAGAGGGGCGAGATTTTATTGATTGATATAAAAAAGATTCATACACTCTACACAATACAATTTGAGTCGATGGGTACAAAATTTTAAAATTATGTGTAATCCATTGCTGAAAAAAGCCTATTTCGCCTATATCGTCATAGGTGAAAAATCGTAAATTTATGCACTTTTCAAACATTACTCACATGTCTTTCCGCCCAAGAGGGGCGAGATTTTATTGATTGATATAAAAAAGATTCATACACTCTACACAATACAATTTGAGTCGATGGGTACAAAATTTTAAAATTATGTGTAATCCATTGCTGAAAAAAGCCTATTTCGCCTATATCGTCATAGGTGAAAAATCGTAAATTTATGCACTTTTCAAACATTACTCACATGTCTTTCCGCCCAAGAGGGGCGAGATTTTATTGATTGATATAAAAAAGATTCATACACTCTACACAATACAATTTGAGTCGATGGGTACAAAATTTTAAAATTATGTGTAATCCATTGCTGAAAAAAGCCTATTTCGCCTATATCGTCATAGGTGAAAAATCGTAAATTTATGCACTTTTCAAACATTACTCACATGTCTTTCCGCCCAAGAGGGGCGAGATTTTATTGATTGATATAAAAAATTCATACACTCTACACAATACAATTTGAGTCGATGGGTACAAAATTTTAAAATTATGTGTAATCCATTGCTGAAAAAAGCCTATTTCGCCTATATCGTCATAGGTGAAAAATCGTAAATTTATGCACTTTTCAAACATTACTCACATGTCTTTCCGCCCAAGAGGGGCGAGATTTTATTGATTGATATAAAAAAGATTCATACACTCTACACAATACAATTTGAGTCGATGGGTACAAAATTTTAAAATTATGTGTAATCCATTGCTGAAAAAAGCCTATTTCGCCTATATCGTCATAGGTGAAAAATCGTAAATTTATGCACTTTTCAAACATTACTCACATGTCTTTCCGCCCAAGAGGGGCGAGATTTTATTGATTGATATAAAAAGATTCATACACTCTACACAATACAATTTGAGTCGATGGGTACAAAATTTTAAAATTATGTGTAATCCATTGCTGAAAAAAGCCTATTTCGCCTATATCGTCATAGGTGAAAAATCGTAAATTTATGCACTTTTCAAACATTACTCACATGTCTTTCCGCCCAAGAGGGGCGAGATTTTATTGATTGATATAAAAAAGATTCATACACTCTACACAATACAATTTGAGTCGATGGGTACAAAATTTTAAAATTATGTGTAATCCATTGCTGAAAAAAGCCTATTTCGCCTATATCGTCATAGGTGAAAAATCGTAAATTTATGCACTTTTCAAACATTACTCACATGTCTTCCGCCCAAGAGGGCGAGATTTTATTGATTGATATAAAAAGATTCATACACTCTACACAATACAATTTGAGTCGATGGTACAAAATTTTAAAATTATGTAATCCATTGCTGAAAAAAGCCTATTTCGCCTATATCGTCATAGGT